>NDGM011167919.1:0-14810 GCA_002564305.1 Octomys mimax | reverse complement strand
TTAGTTCAGCTTGTTCCAAGTAGGTGCTTTAGACCACTGAGCCATCTCACCAGCCCCTAAAAACATTTTTGAAATTAAGAAGTTGTTCTGAAATTCTTTACAGGGAATGTGGGTGTGTGTACATGTGTACTTATAAAAACTATCTGTTTTTCAATTTGTTAAAGGCAGTGATATTAGGAATCAAGAGTAGAGAGTCTGAGGGAAGATGATTATCTCAAACACTGTCAATCTTTAGTCTAATATTCTATAAAGAGAATACATTTGCAAAGCATGTAGCTCTTTCCAGAAGGGAAATACAGACAAATATTCAAAGATTCAGTGTTTTAAAGTATTGACAAAAGTGAGACATAGATTGGACACAGATTGAAAATTAAGTGGAATGTATATTTTTCTGAAATTTCAACTATTACATAGAAAAACTTTTCAAAGAAACAGAATTAAACAAAGCCCATGATGTTGACAAGTTTCCCAAGAGGCTTGAATGGAGAGGGAATCCTGTTAGAACATTTATGACATTTTAGGAGACTATAATGAAATGTTTGTCGTTTTTAATATTAGAGCTTTTTTCTATTGCTTAAGTGTTGCAGGCTTTTAATCACAGGTCATTAGACTTCATGATATATTTTGATTCTAAAAATATTTCACAAATTTGCATGGAAAACATACTGTTATTTGAAAATGATTGCTAATAAATTGTTAATAGTGGGGAAATGAAACTTTGTCAAGATCTAATGAGCTTCAGTAATCTCACCACTGGCAGAGCATAATAGCTCAATTATTGGAGAAAGTTTTGGTTGTGTGTCTTAATGACTAAGCCATAGAGCTTCAGTATCAGATGGCAAGGAATTCTAAAATATCCTCTTGACAGTGGCACTGACATATTGATCCTGTTGTTCTTCTTTCATTCATTTAGTTCAGGTATTTACATATAGTTCTTGCCCATATAACCCAAGTACTTCATTATAGAAAAGCCAACTCACTGTTCTAACCCATATTGATGGCTGATTTGAACTGTCACTACACCAATCTGATTGACTGCGTGTAAGTTGGCCAAAGAAAGTCAAATTTCTTTCCCATAGCTGCTATAATTGGGGAATACAATCAAGAGTTCTATGACTCTCCTGGAAGGATTTAAAAAGGCTTTGTGTTATCACTCTGTTCAATCTATCTATGCAGATGACTAAGTGGATATTTTCCTTTGAGCCAACACAACTTTAAATCACCAACTAGAATGTCATGATCATTGACCTCTATATTTATTTCATTACTCATATCCATACAAGTTACCACTGGCTCCCAAAGCTGCTGTGGGTGTTTTTACCATACGTGGGCTGCTAAAGCATCTACAATATGGTACTATGAGTTTTCAAAGCAAAATGAATTTGAAAGGTTGTTTATTTTATTTTATTTCAAGGAGTAGAAAAACAAAATCAAAAACAAATAGCAAAAACTAAGACAGAAACAGAGTAACACAATAATACATATGGTACAGAATTTTAAAAAAAGAATAAAAAACAACGGTTGTTATATTATATTTTTTATTATCAGATCTGTTGCTCAGATTAAGAGATGTAGATATGCAAGATTGGTCAAATAATTAAACATTAACACTTGCTTTCAATAAACTTTAATTGTGTTTCTTGTCCCTTTTTGCTTTTCATATTTTTAGTTTATTTTAAAGAAAGTAAAATAAAAACTGATAAGATATTAGACATGGTACATATTTAGAAGAACAAGATGAGAGGTACTCAGCTGTGGTTTTTGTATTGCACATTGCTGTGTTAGATATGGTTGCTCAGATTACAGGTATCAATTAGCATATAGAGTTAGTCAAAGTGAAAATTGTAAACATTAACTGCTGCTGTAAACAAACCTGATGGAAATTAGTACCACAGTCATCTCAACGATCCTTTTGAAAGATTGTTTTTCAATATTTCCACTCATGATAACCTCTTTTCCTAGTTTAGAGCTCAAGACTAGTTTTGGTTGGATACAAAAAAAATCTTCACTTTTTATTTTAATTTTTTATTTTTTGTGTATTAGGGAAGGATCTACAGGGTGTTCAGGGTATCACTACTAGATCGAACGTATAGTGATCTACCTGTTTACAGCCTCCCAAGAGTTGGGTATACAGGCACATGACACTACGACCAGTCTCAATCACCATCTCAGTGCGCCCTTGGGGCAGGGCTGGCACAACAGGCCCAGGGATTGAACCCCTGCATGCTTGCATGTGCTTTAATCTGCTGAGCTATTCGTTCAGCCCCCCACCCCAAAATCTTTTTATTGAATGAAAGATATTAATCTTTAAGGATATCATGGACAATGATTAATAGTGATTTTTTAAAAAGTTCTAAAGAAATAATCTCAAATTTTAACATGAAAATTTATGAGTGTCTACATGCACAGGTCACTTTTGCTGAGAATTTGTAGATCTAACCTGTACAGTCAAAATGCATTTACACCAGAAATGACAGCTTATATCCACTAAATATAGAGAGTACAAAGACAAATTTTATTTTCAAACTATTATATATTCTCATTTTCACAATACAATCTCAAAAAAATTCACAATTTTTATAAAGCAGTAATGAGTAATGTCAGCTGCTCACAACAACTTAGAACTTTTTAAAACACATTGAAAGACACAAATGAGAAAATATTAGTTCTTTTTCTAATAACAAAAAAACAGGTAGCTTGAGAAATTGACATATTAGACTATTTCTCCATAAGGGAACTATACACTTTTTAATGTTGAAGAAACAAGAGTAAATCACATCCTAGTGAGGTTGTATTTATATTGTTAGACTAAATAGAATGCTGAAATGAATTTATATTCATAAAGTGTTGAACAACTTTTTCCAGCAAATATTATTTCTTGTTATAGATTTGAGCACTTACACTTAGTGCTCCTCAGAAAGACAAGGCAGTATGCTTGCTTCTTTGAGGGAAAGATTAGTAATTAATACATGTGAAGTCCTTGTCATGAATTTATACCTATATCCCCAACTACTTTTATAACTTTATGTGTGCTGCTAAGATGGAAATCATGAATTTGTGCATTTTTATGAATTGTGCATTTTACCATTAATTATAGAAACATTTAAGTAAGAAAGAGAGATGATTTTATTGTGGATATTTTCTCTATTTAAACTTAATGTACCTAATTTCTAATTACAGAAACTCCTGTATTTAATTTTTATTGCAAGATGGAAATATGCCAATTTTATTACATATTTAATAATCTTTGGAAATACTGAGATCTAGATCAAGCATGATGCAACTAACCATGGATCCATGGATCTAGACAGATTACATTGGTGATCCATCATGGAGATCTGCAGGGGACTAGGCCTGAATTTAAATGCCATTCTTTCTTTTTTACCTTTTATTCTATTTATTTATTTAATTTTTTTAGTACCAGAGACTGAACTCAGGATCCTGAACTTGCCAGGCGGGTGCTTATTCTACTGAGCTATCTCCCTGGTTCCCTCTATCATGGGATAATCCATGGATTATTATAGATGGATAATCCCATCTATCATGGGATTTAATCATGGGGTGTCAATTTAAATGGATTAAGAAATTACAAGTTGATTAATAAATCATAGTTTTGGGTGTGACTGTGGGTGACTGATTTGTAAGCCAGCAAAGTGAGGGCCAGCCCTACCGTGCATGTGGCATCCAGCCTTCTGATATGGCATCAGCTAAAAGATCTTGCATCTTTTATAAAACAACAAAAAAGGAAAGCTGAAGGGAGTGTGCTTATTTTTCAAGAGCTCCAGTCACCATAGTCATCTTTGACATCAGTCTTCGGGTCTCAGCTTCTTCATTCGTACTCATGCCAACAATCTGTAGTAAACTTGCCGTCTCAGCTGTGGTAATCCTCCTCTATCCCGATCACTCTCGTTTGTGTCCTCCATCTTCCTGTTTGAGCAGCAGTTAGATTTATAGCTCACCAAATAAACAGACTGTCACTGTGTCCTCTCCACCCTCTTATTCTGTAAATCTACTGAATAAATCCTTGCTTAATCAGACAGATAGACAGATTCTTATATTGATTTTGTTCATCCCTAGAACTGTACCTAATACACATTTTAGTACTAAAAGCAATTCTAGGGAAACAGAATTGTAAGGATGAATCTCTGATCAACTTAGCAGTTGCTAATTTGAGAAGGCTGAATCTTGCTATTGTCTACTCTTCTGAGAACTTGGAGAATGCACAGTCTGTGAAGTGGACTATGTTCATACATAATGTTAATCCATTTGCTTATCCTAACTCAGCATTTATAAGATGCCTGAAATTTAGTGAGTTCATGTACACTAGTTTTGATCAATTTTATTTTACTTTGTTGTATTTTATGTTGAGACAGGGTCTTGCTAAGTAGTTCAGGATGGTCTGGAGACAATATTTAGCCAAGGCTGGTCTTGAGCTTGAAGCGATCTTCTTGCCTCAGCCTCCCTTGTATTGGGATCTCAGGTGTGCACCATCACAACCACCTATGATCATTTTATGAGTAATAAATATTATTCTGGGTTATTGCTGTCAGTATTTATAAATAAAGTAAAAATAAAAATGTAAGTATGATGAGTTCAATGATTCAAAGTTCCAGGTGTAGCATTACATAAGCAATCTAAAGTTTTTAAAATGTGATCTTAAAGAGACATCTCTCTCTGTTAATTATAGGGCTGAAGTTGCTGGCAGTCAAACACAAGCCCCCATGATACCATTAGTTAACTTACTTTTGGCTGCTTAGCTCACCCTGAGGGTGGGGCTGGCAGGGCATGTGGTGCTGGGGATCAAACCAGGGTCCACTGAGGCTGCCTCAGCTTACCGAAGCAGGCACCTTAGACCACTGACCTATCTCAATGGCCCGAGATGCTGTTTGTTAACTTTCAACATAAACATAATTTTCAGCCTCAACGTGTATGTGTAGTAAAGTTGAGGGTGCTGAATTGAAAGGAATAAGATCAGTAAATTGAAATAAAGTGTCTGGGAGGAACCTGATGTATCTAGGGAAATAGAACACCTAAATTCTGATGAGATTACTTTGCCATAGAATAGCTTTTGCCACCTTCAGGGATAGAAGCATCCCAAACCCCAATCCCTTTGGAGTTGTCCTCTGCACCTATACCTGAGGAAAGTAATCCTATGTCAATTATGGAAAGACTAATGATCGTGATCAATATAGTTACTAGGCAAGGTGACATTGATGGTTCTCAGAATCTGCCCTCACCAACCACATTTTTCTCTAAGTCTATATGGGTCCACACATTTTAGAAGACCCCTAAAAGTTAGGTATACTATGTGACCCATGGAAATGTATGTTACACCCTCAAAGAAGTTTTTCTTTCTTCTAAATCTATGAAGAAGAGATCTGGTTCACAGGTATGGGAATGGATCTTAATCATGTTGGACAATGGTGGCAGAAATATAAATTTGGATCAGGTTGAATATCTACTAGGATTCCAATAAGTAGAGTTTCTGGATTTAGTGTCACAGTGTACGGATCTGAAAGGCTGTAAGCATATATTTGCTTGGTTGCCTGAAATATGGATCAAAGATGGCCTACTTGGAATGAGAATGAGATTTATAATATTCTTTTGCTTACTGTTAATGATGATGTTCAAAATATCAAGGAAATACAAGTGATAAGTGGACTTGGCAAGTAAAACCTAACTCTGTATACCAGCAGGTTCCAGAAAATATACTTTTCTGTAGTACTAGCAATAAACTGATTTGTGTGGACAGCATTGTTACTTCCTCTATCTTTCCCCAGATTCACCTACTACTTTTAATCTGGGTAGCTGTATACTGGGGAGAAGGAAATAGTCAGATATTTCACAGATTAATAAACATTGCTTCTGATGTTATATTGATGCCTCGGAGACCATAAACATCATGAAGACCACCAGTGAGTGTGTGGAGTGATGAATGGAACTTTATTCAAGGTTCCAAGCCATAGTGAATCCAATCAATTCCAAAAGCCACCCTATAGCCATTTCCCCAGTTCCAAAATGCATACTTGGAATAGATAAGAGTAGTACTTGGCAGAATCCCCACATTGGTGCCTAACAGGTGGATTGAGAGCGATTGTATTAAGAAAGGTTAAATGGAAGGTATTAGAGCAAACTTTATGTGGGAAAACAGTAAATCAAAAACAATATTACATCGTTGGATGGACTGCAAAGATTAATGCCACCTTCAAGAACTTGATGCAGGGTGGTGATTCCCAATACGTCTTCATTTAACTCTCAGATTTGGTCGTGCAAAAGATAGATGGATCTTAGAGTGAGATGATGGATTACCATGAGCTATCCTTGTTTGAAAAATATTACCACTTCTTCTTTTATGTTTTATGCGGGTGTTGTGTTAGCAAAATATGTTTATATACAGTTTCATTGGGTGAAGCTTGTGTTCAGCAAGCAAGGTCAGCAATATACCTTTACTGTCCTACCTCAGGAGTACACTGACTCTCTGCCTCAGTTTCACAGTTTAGTGTGCAGAAAAGTTGCCCTTCCAAAGGTATTAGGCTGGTCCAGTACACTGATGGGTTTTGAATATTGGACTAAGTGAGAAAGACATAGCAAGCACTCTGGAATTGTTGGTGATATGCTTATTTGGCAGAGGATAGAAAATAAATTCAACTAAAATTCAAAATCTGTCTAATTCAGTACAACTTCTGGGAGTCTAGATGTTTCAGGCATGCAGACCCATCACTTCTGAGATAGGGATTAAACCATTGCATATAGACCTTCCTGAAACCATCAGGCACCAACTCTCATGGCCTTATTTGGATTTTAGAATCACCATATTTCTCAATTGAATGTGTTACTCATTTTAGGTGAGGCCAGGTGTAAGAGAAGGCTTTGCAACAGGTGCAGGTTGCTGTGCAAGGCGCTTATGTTCCCTTGAGCCATATGATCTAGGAGATGAATAGAACTTGAGTGCCAGTAGCTAATAGGGATACATCTGGCACCAGTAGCTGGCCACTAGAATTCAATCCCAACAGAAACCCTTAAGGTTTTAGAACAACTCTCTCTATTCATCTGAAGACAGCTATTTTCCCTTTGAGAAAGAGTTCTTGGAGTGTTACTGGGTCTTACTGGAAACTGAATACTTAATAATGGATAACAAATTAACAAGTGGTCAGAGATGGCCATCATTTACTGGGTGACAGGAACCCAATTCATAAAATAAGACATGCAAAACAGTTTTCCATCTTCAAATGTAAGTAGCATATGTACAATCAGGCCAAAGCAGGTTTGTCAGGTCCAAGTAATTTATATGATGGAATGATCCAAATGTCTAAGCTTCCTACCCTGAATATACTGACTTCTGTCCCCTGGGATAAACCTACGGTTTTGTGGTGTATTATATGATTATCTAATGGAAGAATAGAAAATTAGGACTTGTTTCACAGATAGATCACAACCTGAAAGTGCACAGCTGTAGCATTACAGATCCTTTCTTCCTAAGATATCCTTGAAGAACAGTGCTGAAGGAAAATCTTCATAATGTTTAGAAAGTTGCATAGTGCAACTTCACATACATTTTTCTTGGATTACAAATGTCCAACTGTGTAAACTGGGTTCAAGCCAATGCCCTGGTAGATGGTTAGTGACTTGAAAGAATCAGATCTAGGCATAATAGAAAGGTGATGTGAGTAGACTTCTCCATTTTGGAGAAGGATGGGAAGATATTCGTGTCCCATGTAAATCCTCACCAAGATTTGACCTCAGCAAAAGAGGACTTTAATAATCAAATGGAGTGGCAGTGATGCAGCTCAGTGGACTAAGCACCTGCTCAGGCAAGTGCAGGGACTGAGGTTTGATTTCTAGTATCACATAGCATGTTAGCCACACCCCCGAATGTGCTGAGCCAGCCACTGAGACAAGGCATGGTGATGCATACCTGTAATCCCAATGCTGGTGAGCCTGAAAACAGGAGAATCAGTATAAATCCAAGCTGCATAGTGTACCAAATACATTTAAAAAATAATCAGCTGGGGAGATAGCTCAGTAGAATAAGCACTTGCTTGGCAAGCGCAAGGGACTGAGTTCAATCCCTGGTTCCAAAAAAAAATCGAGTATCATGGCACATACTGTGGGTTACAGTCACTTTCTTTCCTAAAGCAACCATTGTCATTGCCCCATGGACTCTTGAGCAAAGTAATAATGATGGCGAGGAGGGAGGATTTTCTTGAGTGCAGCAACATGAACATCCGCTTAAGGATGACTTGATGATACAGCTATCAACTATACAGCCACTGCTGAATACCCAACTTTCCAGCAGCAGAGGGTAACACTGGGTCCTCAGTACAATACAATTGCATTCTTCAGGTTTATCAGCCAATGAACCAGCGACAGGTAGGTTGAACTGAACACTTACATTGTAAAAAGGGCTGTGTTTTTGTCATTACTAGGGTGGACACTCCTTCCAAGTAATACTTCTCCCAATGCCACTAGGTAGGGACTTATAGAATGCCTTATTCACCATCAAGGTATTCCACATGGTATTGCCTCTGACTAAAGAACATATTTCAATTATAGACACATGGAAATGAATTTATGCTTATGGTAATTGGTCTTACTATGCCTCCCACCACCCAGAGGTGCCCATTACCCTCGCTAGAAAATATTTTGCTTCTCGTTCCCCTTACTTGTTCTGTGCTAGCCTAGATGACTTGCTTCCAGATAGGGAATGGATTTTACTAGGAAACAATAATTCAATTGAAACACAAAGTGAGACTCCCTCCTGGTAACTGGGGTTCCTTATGGATCTGAGTCAGAGAGATCAAACGGAAGTTGGGGTGTCTGTTTGAGAATTTGACCTGGGCTATTGAAGGAAAATTGGATTTCTACCTCACAATTCAGGTAAGGAAAAATAGGTTTGAAGCACAGGGGATCCCTTAGGGCATCTCCTGGTATTACCTGGCTCTATTATTAAGGTCAGTGGAAAGCTACAACAGTCCTTGCTGTGCAGCATGACAAATAGCCAGGAACATGCAAGAATTATGGTTTGGATTTCTCCACTGTGTGCAAACCTAACTTACTGAGCTACTTGCTGAGGCCATGGGAATGTAGAAAAGGAAGTAGAAGAACATGCTCATAAATACCAACTTTAACCATGTGACCAGCTACTGAAATTGAGATTGTAATTACTTTGACTATGATTTTCCTAATTTGTGAATATCAATGTGTAAAAATGTTATGCAGAGATCTGTGTTTTCTGTTTAATATAACTTTGATTGATTTAGTATTTGTACTTAAGTATTGCTAAATCTGTATTATAATATTTAATTTCTAGAAAACCAAGAGAACAGTAAGTATCATCTAGTGAAAAACATTGCCTTCTATAGTAGGAAGAGAATTAACATATTTCTGTGTTTACTCAGATATTTGTAAAATATTAGGTTAAAGTATCAACTTGATATTGTATTTGAAAATCCAAGTATGGTTTAAAATACTTAAACCAACTTCACAGTCTGCAAGTTGACAAAGGATGGGTTGTGCCCAGTGTTACAAAGTGTCAACTTGAATGGAATAACATATTGAAAGACTCCACCCCCCTCCCCTTATGTGGTTGATACAAATTGTAGGCTTGTAGCCTAATTGGACTAAAAAAATTTTTTTTGGACTAAAATTTTTGAAAGAATATTGTTCACATTTCTAGACTTCCCTGTTGCTTTTGAATGGTGGTTTCTACATTTCAGTTTCTTTGTGTTTCCACTGAGCATAAAGGCCTCTGGCTCTGCGCTAGAACTGTGTCGCTCGCTGATCCTTCTTCATCGGAATCTTTCATCTTCTTTGATGTGCAACACGTGCAAGTCTCAGTTATCCAACACAAATAGGGCCATCCAGAACCACCAATCAATAGCCTGTCATAATCAAACAAATATTTCTACTGATTCTGTTTCTCATTTGGTGAAGAAGATTGACTCAAATTAAAGAATGAAGAAAATTCTTCAAGAGGCATTCAAAGTACAAAATGAAAAGATGAACAGAGAAACATAATCTTTACTTACATAGCTAAATAAGGTGAAAAATGCATTCAAGTACCCTGGTTATCAGAGCTGAAAGAGACATCATATAAAAGTAAGAAAAATTAAATATGCAAATGGGAAATCTCAAGCAGTTGACTACTATGAAGTAGAAGCTGTTTGACAGCATGTTGAGGAGATTATGTGAACTAACTTCAAGTGGAAGTGGAAGGAATACTAAATTACTAAGTTTGTTATTAAGTTTGACTTCAAATTTGAAAGAAAATAATAGATGAAAGCAGAGTTTTGATAAATAGGGATACAATATGCTTTGGTTTGTTTCTAGTTGCTTCCCCCCAAGCCTCATATACTCATGGGGTGGTATTCTAGATTTTGTGATCAATTCATGACCCAATAGTAGAATTATGGGTGTGCCTGCTATGTTCACCCTGGGGTGGATAGTCTGAACACAATATAAGGAATGGAGAGAGGCTTACTGTCTGCTGATGCTCCTCCCTTTTTGCTCTTGCTGTTTTGCTTTTTTCCATCATCAGAAATGGCTGCCTGTTTCCATGTGCCACCTGGCCTTAGAGCCAGCTGATTATGGACTGAAAACTCCACAAACTGTGATCTAAACGAACCTTTATTAGGATGCTGTGTACTGTGTCCCACCAATGAGAAAAGAGTAACTGAAACAGTGTTTATTCAATTTTGTTTACTTTCTAATGTTTTGAGCTAAAGTGAAGATATTTAAATATTGATGGAAACAACAAAGGAGATTTTGCTTCTGTTACGAGTCATATTTCATGTGGAAAAGGCAGCCCAGAGAAGAAGAAATGGAGGGACGCACTCTCTGAATGGAAAGCTCAATCCTTGAAATGCTAAGAACATGATTCTTTTCTATGTTGTAATTAAATATTCAAAATTTTCATATATATATATATATATATATATATATATNATTCTTTTGAACAAACTTGCCAGTGTCACTGAGTATATCTAGGTAAGAAATAAAGAGGGAAATAATTTATCTACATAATTTTAGATAAAAATAAACAGAACAGTAATTTCTTGTACTTATTTTTCACTGAATCTGTATCCAGAAATAATGACGTGTAATTGACTTCTACCCTTCCTAGTTCCAAGTTAATTAATATATCTTAAGTTTTAAAATCAAATGGGAAAATATATTAAAACCATTGTCTGTTTAGTTATTTATGATTCCATAATTTCTTGGTCACGATTTCATATAAACAAATATTAGTAAGGGGAAATTATAGTTTGTTTCTTGTTTAAGCAGTCACTTGTTTAATCTCAGTTTGGTCAGTTTCTAGTAAAGAAAATTGAGGTGTAAAGATCGTTATGTTTTCTGCTTTGTTTTCATTATCTCAGGCTTTGCAAAACTATGCTTTGCAATGTCCCCCTTTTTCTCATAGGGCACTAGCAACAGAATTTGGTTTGGCTTTGTTACTATGTATTAATACATAGTATGTATGTAATAAGTAGAGCCCATGATTGGAAGAAGAATACCACTTTGAAATATGGAAATAAATGTTGGGAAAGGTAAAAATCTCAGGTTGAATCAGATTATTTCTGCTTGAATTTCTAAGAAAATATAATGAAGGCACTGTGTATACACAGACTTTTTTTTCTACATGTTGTAAATATGTACATTTTCCTAAAATGTTTCAAATTTGCTCAGAATAGTCCTGACTTAACAATTTCAATCTTTAAGAGCAACTGATGTTTAAATTCCATTACAATTACATGGGCATAGTGTTAACTGTCTACCTGAAATGTGTTGTCTTATTTTTTATAGTCCTTGAAAAAATGAAAGTAAATTATTTAATATAAAAAAGAAAAAAATACCATCAGTAAAAATAGACTCTTCCATTATTATTTTTCAGATTCTTAATGACCATTGAGTCTACTGAAATAAAATATTTTAGTCTGAACACAAGAAGGCTGTGCTTGCTGAGATGACCTCTGAACAGTGGGACATATAGGGGCTAGGAAGATAGCTCAGCAGCAAAAGCACCCACCTGACAAGAACAGAGTCCCAGGTTTGATCCCCATGTCAAAAAAAAAAAAAAGAAAAGAAAAGAAAAGAGAAGAAAAGAAGGAAAATCAAATAGGGGGACAAATGAAGTAAAACATTGAAACCACAGCTATCCCTGTTTATGAACTGGTATTGTGGAGGAGCAAATGGACATTGCAAAAACCCTGAATCAGGAAGATAGTTTAATGCCCTGTGGACATACATTTTCACCAAGGCTTCCACACATCATATGAAACTACTTTGAGTAGGATAGGATGATCTCCTTAATGGAGTATGCTGTTCCAGCTGAGCTGTGGGATGTCAGGATAATATGAATTGCTTAGACAAACCTGCACTGTTTTTCTCTTTTAGTTTTTTTTTTTTGTGTGTGTGGCTAACTTTATGAGTACAGTAACTTTCTTAGTGTTTAGAACACAGACTGAATATGAAGGATCTGATTTTCTACCTAAACGGATAGCTGAGGGAGTGAAATTCTTGCTTGTCATAAGGGTCCTCAGATTTTTTGCACCTAGCTTGGATAATCTGGGAAACACCAAAGAAGTACTTGAATGAGCAGAACTGGGAGAAAAAAAGTTAGTAAAAGTATATTTTCCAAGATTGAGAAATGTTGAAGTGCTCCGTTATTTGTTCTGTAATCTAGAATACGTGATAATGAAACAGTAATTAGTAAACATTACAAGTATTAGAGAGGTAATGTTTCATAAGTTCTATCTGTCTACTGAGGACTGCTTTCTTGTTTCCTGTCTTGTTGCCCTGGGGCATTGCCACTGTCACATACTCTGTCAAAGGCAGACTGGTTACTTTTGTCTTAGCATCACTTCCTGTTATCGATTGGCCAAATCATAATTTCTACCACTGTGCTAATACTGAAGTTAGCAATATTGGGAGGCAATGAAATAATACCAAACACCGTATCCATGAAAGAAGATAAAGAACTGTGAAAGGACCTTGCAGATGACCACCACCTATGCTTCCACACCCGGATGCACAATATTCATGTGGTCTCCAAAGTTCAGTAATGTTGTTTCCTCAAAACTGACATATATTTTGCTTTACGTCTGTGGTTCAGAACATTATGTAGGTCACCAAAAATATGGCACATACTTTTCTTAAAGGAATCTGAATGTAAACAAACATAAAAGCAAAACTTCATAGTGTAAACAAAATCTAAACATGAGTTGTTTCCCTACTTGGGAAATATTTTACAAAATAAATAAAGCCAGGACTGTTTTCTTTGCAAGGGAAATGACACACTGTTGTAACTGCAAACAAGGTTCAAAGTAAATGAGTAAAGCTTTCTATTGCTATTGTGAAATCCTGTCTCAATATAGGCTTCATTAAAATAAACAGTACACAGGACTTGTTTGATCCTCATACAAAGGATAAATAGCCAGGCCGTGCCAGAGCCCTTAAACATTTTCTACATTCCGTGTCACTGGCTAAAGGGAAGTATAGCTAAGCAGGTACAATTGGCAGTGGCAGTGGAGTCACAGACTAATTGTTGACAGCTCCAAGTAGCAGGCATGCCACCACTGGCATGCTTACCCTCTGGAAGATCCTTTTGTATCATTATTTTCATTTTAAGAACACTTTTCATTTTAAGACAACAACACTCATATGAGTTAATATAAATAATGATAGTCCTCTAAAAATCTCTGAAGTAATCCATTACAAGTGCAGGAGAAGGGGGAGAAGAGAAAAAGAAAACTTGCAATGGGCTTTATGGTTAGAAATACNGTAAAACATATGCATTTGTTGATGAAATTCAATCATTTCTCCCCTAATGTAACTAAAAGCATTGGCAATTTGATTGATGAGCACTTTGCCATAACTCTATGCACAGGATTAGAAAAAGCACTAAAAGAACAAAATACAGTGTGACTGGTGCTTAGATACTAAAAGGCAGAAGGCAGATAATCCTAGGAAATATATGTCAGTCCATTTCCAAGTTGCTAGTAGCACATTTCAATAATGGGCCCCATTAGTTTTTCCATAAACAGAAAATGACTGTGTGTTTGTAATTGGGGCAGTCCAATTTGTATTGTTCACAGAGTACTGCCCACATTTTCCTGGGATGTCAGGTTAAAATGAGTGCTCTACAGGATGAAATAGTATTTTGGAGGACAGTGTGGACAATGACACACAGAGATGGCGTCCCATCATCGTGCCAAGTGTGGTCACTGTTCCCATGCAAAGTCCTAGTAGGGAGATATAATGATTGCCATCGCTTAGTTGTATAAATTGACAATTCATCAAAGCTAGTTAAATAATTAACAAAAATTCATGCTTTTAACCCAAATGTATGACTGAATTTCTAGTGTACAAAAGATTCAAATCAAAATAATTTTTAATACTTTGCTGAATAATTTATTTTCTATGAATTATTTCAATGCTATCACAGTGTTTTTTTTTTTATTTTAGCAAAGGGTCCACAGGGTGTTCAGAGTCTCACTACTACATCAGACATGTAGTGATCTGTCTGTTTACTGCCTCCCAAGAGCTGTGATTACAGGCAGGTGTCACTATGCCCAGTCTCAATTGCCCTCTCAGCATGCCCCGGGGGCTGGGGCAGGCCCAGCACTGCAAGCCCTAGGATTGAACCCCTGGCACCTATGCCAGCTTGCAGGTGCTTTAATCTGCTGAACTATTTGGCCGGCCCATCACAGTGTTAAAGGAAATATTTTGTTCAAAAATCAATCAATATAGGGCTTGGCCCTAGCTCAGTTCTTTAAGTGGCTGCTTCCACAAAGCTGTCAGCCTCAGGTTGC
>NDGM011167914.1:0-10028 GCA_002564305.1 Octomys mimax | reverse complement strand
AAAAAAAAAAAAA
The DNA here is from genome assembly GCA_002564305.1 of Octomys mimax. Lineage (NCBI taxonomy): Eukaryota > Metazoa > Chordata > Mammalia > Rodentia > Octodontidae > Octomys > Octomys mimax. Next base: position 10,015 of record NDGM011167914.1, on the reverse strand, counting down.
AAACAGAACATTACAGAGGGATGTCTCCAAGACCCTGGTACTAGTCCTGTTCTCCCACCAAAAGGCTGAGGCAGGCACATTGGCTTCTGAGCCTCAGTTTTCCCATCTGTACTGGGGTAGGGATATATTAAGCGCTCTTTCAGTATGGAGAGTCTCTGCAAGCAGAGGGAAATGAAAGAAACGCTGACAGATGGGCAGAGGTGGAGTTGGTTGGCGGGGTCAGGGATGGCCAGCAACTTCCTGCTCACCGTTTGGATGGTCCCTGCATCCACGCTTAGATCCTGTAGCCACTGTACCAGGCTCTGGTCCTTTTCAAGGGCTATTGTCAAGAAGAAGGGAGATGAGCCTGGCAGTTTCCTGCTGGAGGCCGCCTCACACCCACAACCAACGTCCTCCAGCCAGGTCGCTTCACCTGGAGGCTCTGAGGCCAGGGCATAGGATCTGGCTTCCCCATTCACCCGCTGTAGTACCCGATGCATCAAAGCCTGGCACTCCCGTTCCTTCTCCACCAGGACATTCCTGAGCCTGTTGGAGCATCAAAGAGTAAAATGGAGTGGGGAGTGGGCTGAGGTCCGCGCAGGTTCTGCAGGTGATTGTGCCGGGCCTTACCGGTCAGTCTCGGCCCTCAAGAGGCCCAGCTGCACTATCAGAGGCAGGGGGCTCTGCTCGGGCTCTGCCTGGAGCGGGGTCTCCTGCGGCTTCTGCTGGGCCTCCCAGTCTTTGCTCAGCTCCTCTGACCTTGGTGAGACAGTCTTCTTCTCCACCTCTGCCAATTGGAGTGGAGGGAACTCAGGCAGGGTGAGGTCACCCATTTGGGACCCACATGCACTGGCCCTGGGAGGGCGACACCCTCGGTTGGACCAGCTAGACCGGTCCGGAGATATCTTATTTAGTCACACAAGGCTCCTTCCCAGCTCGCCCCACAGGCCCCAGGCTGTGCTCCTGAGTCCTCAGGGTCACACCCTCGCCCACAAGCCGCTGGGCGCCGGCCCCTCCTACCTGGGTCAAGCACCGCCAGGGCAGCCCGGACTGTTCGGCTAAGCAGCGAGTCCAGCACGAACATCCAATGTGGGCGGATCTGGCGCCGCCGCAGGATCTTCTTCACCTGGAGGGGGAGGAAGGGTGCGGCTAAGACAGCTGATTACCTGGGTGGGGCTGGAGTCAGGAAAAGCCTTAAGTCTCCGCCGGTGGCATAAGCACCTGCCTGGCAAGCGCAAGGTCCTGAGTTCGATTCCCAGTGACAACAAAAAGTCTCTGCTGTTGGAAAGTGGGGTGGGCGGGCTTGGGGTCCAAGGAAGAGCTGGAACGGGTCAGACCCCTGTCTTCTTATGGAATTCTGGAGCATCAAGCCAACCCTAACTGCAAGGAAGCTTCCTCACCGCATCTGGAAAGGCGAAGAGCGGTCCACTCAGAAGGGAAGGCCCAAAGCCCTGCGCCTGCAGCTGTGCTTGCAGTGCCCGCAGCTCCAGAGCCAGCTGCCGGCGGTTGGGGGTGTGAATATGCGTGCCGAGGCTGCGCAGCAGCTGTTCCACATGAGTCCTGCTTAGACGGGAACCCTGAAAAGGAGGAAGGAGCCGTCAGCAAGTGTCTCTACCAGATTAGGAGATTCTGGCGTTCCACGGGCCATTAGCTGTCCTGCCCGTTCTCGACCACCAGGGGGCGCTCGGACAGGCCGCACACCTGCTCCCGCTGCGGGCGCAGATTGTCCGCCAGCGTGGGCAGCTCTTGCTGCAGCACCTCAGCGAGCATGGCCCGGCGCTTGCTCTCCTGGTGCAACAGGTTCAACCCTGAACTCTCCTCCGGGGAAGCGGGCTCCTCGACTCCGGGCTCCTCAGGCACCCTATGCACAATGGGAAGCGACTGGTGGAGGGTGGGAAACAGCATCCCTCCACCTCTGCCACCCTGTCCACCTCCACCACAAATCCTGGCTGTTACTTTAATTCTACCTCACAGGGCTAAGGAGATTAAATTTAGCACTGCAGGAGGGAGCACAGTAAATACAAGTTAAAGCATCTGAGAGTGGGCAGTAGTATCAGATACATTATTGCAAGTGATCAACCGGTCCAGGTCCCCAAGACGGGCATTTCAGGAAGGGTGATAGGTTACAAAGGAAAAAACCAGGTGAAGGGAATTCCCTGTAGTACCCCAGGCTCTTACTGGAGCAGGCAGGTGTCCCCATAACTGAGGCAGCGCTTCGGAGGGCTGGGTGGGTGCTGAGAGGGTGCCTGAGGCCTCGGGAATGTCAGGGACTGGGTGGTCACGTCAGCTGAGTGAGTGGGGCCAGCTGAAGGGGCATCTGGTGAGGGTGGAACAAGCTGTCAGCCCTCTCCCTCCACAGCTCCTGGGCTTTCCAGCCCGCTCAGTCCCTCCTCTCCCATAACACCTGAGGTCCGAGGAGCTTGCCGAGGGGAGCTGGGGCTGCGGCTTCTTTTCCCAGGTTGCAGAAAGGGGTCCTCTAGCAACGCTTGGGCATTGGCTCGGAGGCGGGGGTCTGGCTCAAAAGTTCGGAGGAGGAAGGCTTGGGCCTCAGCTGACAGAGAGTTGGGCATCGGTGGATGCACTTTATACATGCCCACCTAGTGGGGCGAGACAAGCAAGAGCCAAGATTAGAGGTGTTCAAGGCCCAGTTGAGCCCCACCCAACCTCCATGGGCCCCAAGGGGTCTCACCTGAAACATGGCAGCCTGTGGGCTCCCTAGTTCATGGAAGGGTGGGCGACCCGTGGCCATCTCAATTACAGTGCAGCCTAATGACCAGATATCGGCTGCCTTCCCATACCCTCGTGGGCCCTGGTCAATGATTTCTGGGGCCATATACTGCAGGGTCCCTAGAATGGGAACAAAAACAGTTTGTGTTTCAGCCTTATCATAGGAGGGGCAGGGCTCCATCAACCGCTGGCTGCCTGCATCTATGCTGAAGCTGTTATCTCAAATAGCTCCCATCATCTACCTGGCCCATCAAACATCTATCCTGAGCTTCATCACCAACCATAGGCTCCATTGCCTGCCAAGGATTCCATCTATCCGAGGTTTCATCACATTCGTGGCCTGCATTTCCCACAAGACTGTTCCATCATGTATCCTGGGTTGTACCACCCCCTGAATCTTATTTGGGGGATACCAGGAATTGAACTCACAACCTCATGCTTGGCAAGCAGGCACTGTGACACTAGGCTATATCCCCAGCCTTTTTTTTCTTTTTAAGACAAAGTCTCCCTATATAGTCCAGGCAAGGCTTGAATTGACTATGTAGCTCAGGCTAGCCTCAAACTTCTGGCAATCCTCCTGCCTCAGTCCCCCGAGTGCTGGAAATGCAGGCATTCACCCCCCACAGCCTGCTACCTCCTCTGAATTCTACCATCCATCTTGGCTTCCAACACTCATCTAGACCTGCATCAACACATGTGTACTCAATTTTATATGCTAAACTCAACTTCATTAGTTATCAGCACTACAGTTCTAGATTGTCACCTCACCCCTCCCATGCCAAGTCACCTGTCCTGGGTTTTAGCCTGTATTAGAACTCTAACTCCATGCCCAGGAAAAAACCAGCTCCCTAGTAGGGGTCTAAGAGTTCTGCATCTCCACTCACCACTCCCATACCCCGGTACCTGTAAATGTCTCAGTGCAGGGTGTGATGCCTGCTAGCCGCTTGGAGGTGCCAAAATCAGAAATCTTGAGCAGCCCACTGAAAGTGTTGATCAGGACATTGTCCCCCTGAATGGAGTGGACACTGTGCTTAGTGGACACTGGGCTGTGTCCTTGATATAGAACTAACTGGTCATCTATCTTAGGACTGCATCTTCTGGGGACCACAGCCTGGCCCACCCTATGTCAACTTCCCCTGCCATCCCACTTATAATCCCCTCTGGGAACTGGTGTCTAGTTTTGTTTCAAATTTGACCCTCTCTCCTTTAAGGAAACTCCCTGATGATTTCTGTCCTTTTTGCAAAGCATCTTCTCATTGAATCTGCTGGAGTCTCTGCAACCCCAGCAGGCCAGGTGAGTAAGCCCCAGGGCCCACCTTGATGTCCCGGTGCACAATGCGGTTTTCATGCAGGTAGCTGAGTCCCTGCAGGATCTGGCGCGTGTAGAAGCTGATAGTACTCTCATTGTCCTTCAGGGGTCCCCACACTGAGCGCAGCAAGGAAGACAGGCTGCCTGGTGGGAACAGTCCAAGTTCACGGTGGGCTCTGATCTCATATCTTTGCTCAAGGCCCAGATACACCCGTACCATGGCCCAGACTCCATCCCCCAACATCAGTCTGTCAGCTTATTCTCGACACCCACACACTCTAAGGTTCATTCCCCTCTAGCATTCTCCACCCTTCCTGACTCCACTCCTGCGCCGCACATTTCGGGTTTCGCTCCCCTCCCACGCAGAGCAAGTACCTCCAGGCACTTCCTCCATGAAGATTTTGAGGTAGCCGCCCTGGCTGGCAGAGCCCAGGTAGCGCACGATGTTCTTGTGGCGCAGGCGCTTGTGAAGAGCAATCTCTTCGTGCAGGGGCTGAGAGAATCTGGGGGAGGGAGGGAGGGAGGGAGAGAGGATTGGGATGGAGGCCGGGCCCTGTGCCCAGGATCCGCCCCTTAAGCCCCGCTCCCAAGTTTGCCACCCCTATTGCCCCGCCCAGAGGCCTCCTTGGACCCGAGCCCCGCCCTGCTGCGGGCCCCAGTTAGCAGCCCACAGGAGCCTCTCAATTCCTCGTTCACACCAGTCCTTGCATCCCTAAGCAGGCCCCACACACCACACCTGCTGTCTCGCTCCGGGATCTCCTTGATGGCTATGCGCACCCGCGTGTGCCGATCGCGGCCTGCATACACCACGCCGTACGTGCCCTTGCCCAGCACCAGCCGCTCACCATTCTCCGTGTATTCATAATCAAACTGCGGAGCATGGGGAAGCAAGGTTCAGCAGAGGCCTCAGCTCTTCTCCCCACCTCGAGCCCACAGTCCCACGTCCTCACCTCGAGCACCTCCCCCACGCTGCCCGCCTCCTCCATGGGTGCTGTGGAATCTGGCTTCTTCACCAAGGCCTGGATGAGACCGCAGAACCTAGGGGCGGGTCGGAGGTGAGGCCGGCAGGAACTGGCCCCTTCTCACCCGGAGCCCCAAGGAGATGCTGTCCCTTCTTTTTCCTCACTCCCCTGGGTGAGACTGCCCAATACCCAGACCCGAAGGATACACGCACCACTGGCAGTGCCCAACGCTGGGGAAACACAGCTGCACATCCTGGGCCGGAGGAAGCACGTAGAGAAAACAGCAGCGTTCATCGCGCTTGGAGGCGCTGGGAGAAGAAGAGGTGGGTAAGGACAGAGGAGGGCAGGGCAGCCTGTTGGCCACATACCATCCGGTTGGCCTCTCACCTCACTCCACACATAGAGGCCACTGGGAAGGTCCAGCTGGAGGGCTCCTCCTGCGAGAAGCAGAAGGGTTGAAGGGCAGGAAGTTGGGGGTGAGAGGAAGACTCAAAGTAAGAGGTGCACAGCTCTGAGTGAGGGGCTCACCCATGGTTCACCTGGGTCTCCGGCTCCAGCAGGCTAAGGGTCACAGTGCTCACTGGGCTTGTTCCCTGGGCCTCAAGCCTTGCAGGCAGCATCACTTTGTTCATCTCAAGGATCAGCACCTATGGCAGCAGCAGGGTGGGTCAGAAGGGTTCACCCCTCTCCCAGGGCCCCACTGTCACAGGCCTCACCAAGCACTGGTTTTCCTGGGGACAGGGTGACTCAAAGGGCTGGCAGGACTGTAGCAAGAAGTGCAGCCAGAAGTGAGCTCGCAGTGGGGGTCCTCCAGAGGGCTCTGGCGTGGGTCTGAAGTGCTGGTACAGCAGGAAGGTCTCCATTACTGACACCAGGTACCTGGGGGCACAGTAGTGTCCTCAGCGGAGCTCAGACACCACCGGCCACTGTCAGGAGGTGTAAGCTGGCTTGGCTGTGGTCAGAATATGGGCATTGTTGCCATGGGCACTGGTCTGTAAGCAGTCAGGTTATGGCCTGGGGCTCAGACTAACATGCTGGTAGACTTGGGTACAGGAGCTGACAGCCTGAGGCCAGGCCGGGAATGCAGAGGGGCCACCTACCATATGGGGGCATTGAGCTTGTACAGCTGCTCTGCAGCCAGCACCACCTGGATAGGGTCATTGGCAAGGATCTGGGCTCCCAGGTAGAAACCTACATCCCAGTAATACTGCATCTTCTCCACACAGCCTTTGCGGGCCAGCAGGCAGCCCAGCTTCATGCCTGGGGGAGAGGGGCGCAGGCTCCAGTGAGTGTGGGTGCAGTTGTGTGGGTAAGACTCAAAGATGGGGCACATCACTCCTGAACTTAGGTATGGATGAAAAGGTAGGTGTGGCAAGATCTCAGGGGGAGAGTAGAAGCCAGGGCACAGGGGAGGGTTTGGGCACAAGCAGATAAGGGACTCATTAAGTAATGGGGACAAGTGTGAGCATGAGAATGGCTGTGAGAAGCCCAGTATGAGCACAGGCAGAACAGTACAAAAGGGATACATTTTGCCTTAGCTTCTGCCCATGATTCTACCTCCCTGTCCTCTGCCCAGGGCCTTCGAGGCCCTGGGGAGGGGCCAGTGAACTAGGTTTGCGCTCACCTATGAGCTGCAGTTCCTCAGAGTCCTCAAATTGCTGCCCAGCTGCAATGAGGAGCACAGCTGCATTGATGCCCGAGTGCAGGCTGGGCTCCACGTCGAAGGCCTTGCGGTACCTGCAGTGGGGCAGGGTGAGGAGCTGCAGAACTGGACGGATGACCACAGCCCCCTTCCTCATTTTAGTAGCTCCACCTTCTCACCCCTCTCTTGTGCCCCTTACCAGTGATAGGCCTGCTCTAGGTGCCCAGTATCCTGGAAGCCTGAGCTGAAGAACATGTCCTTATAGACACGGCCACACATGCAGTACAGATCAGGGGCCACAGAGCCCTCGAACTGTACCAGGGGCAGCAGAACAGCCAGCGCTTTCTCACGGTCTCCGGGCCTATTCCTCCTATGGCAGGGAAAAAGGGGGTGAGGACTTGGCTGATGCCCTTGCCCTTCTCTATCTTCAAACCTGTAGGCCCTAAATAGCAGGGTCCCCCCTAGGGGTCTGACAATGACCCCCAAATGGTACTGATCTCTTTAGTGGTAGTGATCCCAGATAGAAATAGTTCCTAGCTACAATGACTCTTAAGAAACTGTTGTGACCATACCAAGGGTACATCACTTCCCCTGTCCCTTCCAGAGAGCAGTAACCCAGAACAACAGCAACCTTGTGACATCAGTACCCTGGTCAGCAAATTCCCAGAAAATCAATGGACAAAGACAGCAATGATCTCACGGCACAGAAATCCAGACCACGGAGACCTCACATGGCTCCGACCCAAGCCTTGCTCTAGCACTCACCGGTTGAGAGCAAATGTGTAGTGGAAGCAGACGTTGTGCTGCTCGGTGACATCACAGGTGGGCAAGGCCTGCAGCGTCTCCACCAGCTCAATGATGGCTGAGTAATCCTGCATGAGGGAACAGCCAGCCCTAGAATGGTGTGCCCCAGTCCCTCAGATCCCTGAGCTGGGGTCCTGTTACCTACCACACCATCCTCTCTCTGCACACCTCCCTGAGACCCTCAAAGCCATTGTGGGCCCACACTGGATGTTCCCCACCTACAAGTCTCCTGGAGGCAGTAACATCATCATCCCATATAACAAATCTAAAAACTGAGGCTCAAAGAAGTTAGATAATTTGTTCAAAGTCACCAGTGAGCAAGGGACACAGACAGGAGCTAAACTTAAGTTTGCCTGATAACCGATAACGAATGTCCACCACTTGCCTGCCTCCACGACTACTACAAACCTGCACATCGCGGTAGGACAGCAGCAGGTTCATGACTATGTCAGGGCTCAGCAGCTCCATACTGTCCAGTCTCCGCTGCAGGCGAGCCAGCTCCTGCCGAAGTTGCTGCCCAGTGAACCGCTCCCGAGCCTGTCGGATAGCCTGCCGAATGGTCTCCCGAAAATAGCCACTGGATGCCCAGGCCAGGAGAGGGAAGGAAAGAGAATGGTGGGCCTGTCCCTCAGCCCAGCCTCCTCCTGGTGCACCCACCCAGAGAGCCCCATTACCAGGAGTCCGTGGAGGTAGCCTCCAGCAGGCAGGCAAGCCGGCCCACCAGCGGAGTGAGCAGGGCCTCGGTGCCCACCCCGGCCTGTACTAGCCCATCAGCCAGTCCCTTCAGGAGGCCGACATCACCACACAGCACCCGTCCAGTGGCCGTCACCACATAGGGGATCAGTGTGTAGCTGCCAGCACAGTCCTGGTGGGAGGGAGGTGGGAATTAATGGAGGTCAGAGGTCAGCATAGGGTTAGAGAGGAGCAAGGAAGGGGTCTGAGGTTAGTATCAGTGAGGGTTAGAATGGAGGAAAGAACCACACTTCATTAAGGAAGCCATAGGGAACAGAGGGTCAAATGGATGCCACAGGGCCTTCAGGAGGTCAGAGGTAACTGAGGAGGGCAGGAAGATTAGTGGAGGTCAGAGGTTACAGCAAAGGTCAAAGAGCACATTAGAATCAAGGGTAGGTTCTGCTCACCGAGTTCTTCTGGAAAATATCCTCCTGCAGGAGGCAGACAGTCAGACACTAGCCTTCTGGGTAGGCCTTACCCCAACCCTGCATCTGTCCCTACAAGCCACCTGCCACTTACACGTAGGGCCTGCAGGTCAGGGAGGTCAGCCTGGGAGCAGAGGAGCACGTTGTTGGTCATGCTGAAGCTCTCACGCACAGCAAGATGATAGAACAGGGAGGGTTGTGCCAGGGAGCCGCTCACCTCCAGCACCACCACATCTGTGGGCACAGAGGTGCAGGCCCTGAGCCCCGAAGGCCTGCTTGTTGGGGAAGGAGCCTAGGGGTGGAAGGAGTCCACCTGCCTCACTATGGGACTCCAGCCAGGCCCAAATCTGTTCTAGGCCTGTTCACCTTGGAAAGCCCCCAGCACTTCCAGAACACTAACAGCTGTGGTGCTGCAGAGAAGGAGCTGGGCTTCCTAGGCTGGGACCCCGGTGCCAGCTGCAGCCCTGTGCCAGGAGAGGTGGGTTGAGGGTGTGCTGCAGGTCAAAGCCTGTTCCCAAACTGCAGTGAGAGGCAGGAGCAGTGCAATCCGCAGTGGTCACCTTCTCTGGGTCCTTAACCCAGGCTCTTGAAAGCAGCAAACACCATTAGTGTGTAGACAATGCTGGGCCTGTATGTGTGTATGTGTAACTCACTGTGTCCCACCGTGTCTTAGTGTAACAAGGTCTGCTAGGGGCTGTTTGAGTCCCTATGGATGTGATTTGTGAGTTGATGACTCTATATGGTCTTTGTGTCCTCGTGGTCGGGTCAGCCTTCATTTTAGGCTGCAATTTCATGGATGTCCAGTAAGCATGGTTCCGGGACTCTCAGGCGGGCAAATAAGTATGGAGTCTGGCGGGGATCCCGGGTGGCTGGAGCTAGGCGTGTCCGCGCGGGAAGAACCGCCTCCTGGCCCCGCCCCACCACGCCCCCGCCGCTCCCACTCTTGGCTGCAGGGGCTAGAAAACCTAATTGCCCCGCCCAGAATCCACGCCAGATGGGTCTCTTGCCTTCCGTTCCGCCTCTCGAGCCCGATCGTTGGAAGTAGTAAACAATACTACGACCTCTAAAGTCCAGCCCGTCAGGAACGGACTCCACCTTCCTTAGTTCACGCTCCCCTCCAGGATTCACCCTCAAAAGCTCCTCGACAAGCTGGGCGCAGTGGCGCACGCTTGTAATCCCAACGTTCTGGTAAACTGAGGCGAGAGGATCGCAAAAGAGTTTCACGTGAGCAATTTCGTGAGACCCTGTCTAAAGAGCTAGGGATGTAGCTCAGGGGGAAGGCCCCATGAACCGCAATTTTGAGTTCTCCAGCGCTTCTGAGAACCATAGTCCGCCGCACATCTCTTAGTCCCGCCCCGGAGTTTCTAAACCGGGTCCTATCCCAGCGGGCTGGGAAGGCAAGGCCTCGACTGAAGTGTGCTTAAGCTCCAGGCCT
>NDGM011167886.1:0-22019 GCA_002564305.1 Octomys mimax | reverse complement strand
AGATAGCTCAGTGGAATAAGTGATTGCCTGGCAAGCGCAAGGTCCTGAGTTCAATCCCTGGTAACACCAAATAAAAGAAAAGAAAAGAAAAATAAAATTAGATAGTGGTGATGATTATACAGCTCTACATGAATATGCTAAAAATTAGTACACAGTATAAATGATTAAATTTTCTGGTATGTGAATTAGATATCAATAAAGCTATTTTTAAAAAGTCATATAAACCATTTGTTGCAAAGTTAAACATGAATGGGCTATGAAAAAATAATTTCCTATATAATTTTCAATCATCATAGTTCTATTTTGTGCTTCCTGGTAAGTGGAAAGCCGCACCTCTTAACATGGATCCTTGAAACTGTACACAGAGCAGGAGGCCCTAGTCAGCACAGACCATCAAGGAGTAAGATGTCATGATTACAGGATGCTGAAGTGGCCAGTTAACCTTATGCAGGATGATGAACTCAAGGGATAAAGCTGCAAACAAGGTGAGGGTAAGGATGATTAGAGGGACACAGTACAATTAAGAACAAGCAGCATTACATTTACAGTGCAAAATGTAAACATGTGCCTGGAAACCGAGAGCTTCTGGAAGACATGATTTGTTTAGTAGACTCCTCCATGGCTCCCTACTGCAGGTGGGAATTTTTGCTCTCAGCTCCACCATAGGTGAGTATATTTGGAAGAAACCTGACCTGGGATTTAGGGCAGCAGCTACCAGTTCTGGCTTCCTCATTTACTCACCCTTCAATAACCTTGATGATCTTGATGATCCAAGGTTCAAAGACACCCTACCTCAGAGATCTCACTACTCAGGGAAGATAATTATAAGAAGAAAGTAAATGCTGTGGCAGAATAAGAGGATCTTGTTCATCTGGAGAAATGAGGAAAGAAGAGGTAAGTGAAAGGGAAGTTTCACCTAATGCGAAGTGTGAAGTCACATTGTTTCTTTGCTAATTCTGCTGTCCCATAAGCATGTCATCTCTTTAAGGAGACAGAGGCTTTTTTAAAATCACATTTATTTTTTAAAAACAGCTTTATTGAGACATAACTCACATGCCACACAATGCACTCATTTAAAGTGTACAATTCAATGATTCCTAATATATTCACAAAGCTGTGCAATTATCTTTACAATCTAATTTTAGATCTTCATTATCCTGGAAAAAAATCCTACATCCATCAATAGTCACTCCCCATCCTGCCTTTCCTCTCAGACCTTGCCAACCACAAACCTACTTCCTATGTTTAACAGATTTACAAACTATTTTAAGCATTTTATATACATGGAATCATAGAGTGCTGTATGTGGCTGTCACAGTAACAAAACACCTGAGATAAAAATAATTTTTAAAAAAGCCTGATTTTGGCTCATGGTTTCAGAGGTTTCAGTTTGTGGTTGCTGGCTCTATTGCTTCATTGCTTTTTGGTCTATGGCAGCATAGAAACATGGGGGCATATATGTTGGAACAATGCTGCTCACCTCATGGAAGCCAGGAAGAACAGACAGAGTCCCATTATCCCCACCAGGTCATTACTCCAATGACCTCACTTCTTCTAGGCTCCACAGCCTGGTAACCCAGCCTTTAAAACATGGCCTTTGGGGGATATTTCAGATTCAAACCATGACAGTGGCCTTTGTAACAAACTTCTTATCCTCAGCATAATGTTTCACACTTCAAGTTTCACCCATATGGTAGCACATCTCATACTTCATTCCTTTTCATAAATGAATGGTTCCAGTGTATGGATGTGCCACTTTCACTTATCCATTCATCACTTGGTGCACATGTGGATTTTATTTTTCAATTTTCTAGCTCTTAAAGATAATGCTGCTATGAATTTTTGTGTAAACTTTTTTTAATGAACATATATTGCCATTTCTCTTGGGTGTATTCCTAGAATTGCTGGGTTACATGGTGATTTTGTTTAAACGTGAGTAACTGCCAGGTTTTTTTTGTTTTGTTTTGTTTTGTTTTTAAAGCTGCCTGCCTCATTTTACGTTATCATTACATGAGGGTTCAAAATTCTCTACATCCTTAGAAATGCTTGTTATTGTCAGTCATTTTGACTGTAGCCATCCTAGTGGATGCAAAATGGTCATTTTATTAATTTTTGTATCCCTGGTACAGGTAGATGCACAATTTATTAAATTTGAGAACACAGTAGATATTTGACATTTGAGGGTTCCCTAGCACTTGGCCTTCTTTGTTTGGTAAGTTCTCTAATGATTACTAGAGAGCAATAGATCCCAATTATAGAAGCCTGTAAAATATGAGCTCCTTACCTTCTAGTCCTGCTTGCAAAGTAAAGCAGGAAACATGCCTAGCTTGTTCAACCTAATAGATGTGCTCCAGGCTTAAATGCGGGAGCTTGAAGAATACAAAGTAGGCTTGGTGAAGAATCCATTTTGGTGGCAAGAGCAGGACTATAGCAACATTGTTTCTAGGAACAAAAGTGCTGGTAGTGAGTGGTAGGTGTGTCAGTGTCCAAGGCCATTGAGGTGAAAGTGTATGCTGAGGTATCCCAGGCAGGTTGGCAGTGGCTGTGATGGCTGCCTCTCTCCCCCAACATGTTCTATGTCTTAACTGTTCCTAGGTACTGCTCAGTTCTTTTACATTGTCTGAATCTGTTTCTGCAGCCTTCCCAACAATGCTATGTATTAACTTTCCCAAATCATTTCTACAAATTGCCTTTCACTTTAAGTTAGTCAATATCAGCTTCTTCTATTGCTTGCACCTGCCAACAATGACTGTTAGAACAGATACTGAGAGTATTTGGGGTGGTGTTGGTGGGAGGTGATGCGTTCCAGGAGAACCAAAAGCACAGGATAGGCATAAGAGAATGAAAAATACAAGAGATAAAAACTTTGCTACATCATAAACTGACCATAAACTGGCAAGTTTTCATCAGAAAACTGCCAGGAGCTTAGTGTGGCTGGGGTATGAAAAGCAAGGCAGAGTGCACTGAGATGTGCAGCTATAGAGGCTGGGCTGGGACAGGCTGGGAAGGGTCTTTCAGGTTATGCTAAGACCTCTTTTTTATTCTGGAGGAAATAAAAGTTACTAATGTAATCAAAGTTGTAATATTAGAATTTAATTTAGAACATAGGCTACTAAAAAAAGAAAATTCTGGCAGTACAGAGAATGAATTGCAAGGGAAGGGTGTTAGGAAGACAATTTAAGAAGCTACTGTATAGCAAAAATTCCAATGAAAGATGATGAAAGTCTGAATCAAGGCAGTGAGCTTGGAGAGAAGGCACTGGATCTGAGATTTACTAAGGATATAGAACCAATAAGAAGTTTGATATAAAGGAATTAAGGAATGGAGTACTCCAAGATTTCTGCTTAAGTAGACCAGGTAGGTGGTGGCTTCATGTAAGCATTCATTCACCAAAATTTAATCAGTGCCTATTGGGGTAAGTGTTGGGTATAATGCAGTGGATAAAACAAATCAGATCCTACTTTTGTTGCAACAATTACTCTACTGACTGTTTATGTGTCTTTTCAGATTTTCTGGGCCCTTAACATCCTGTTCTCAGTTGCCACCATGAGACTTAGTTATGTCCTTTGTGTCTGCCTGAAGCCAGCCAACTAGTCACATGCTCATAGTTTCCTCCCACAACTTATGAATTCCAGGGCAGAAGACACGACTTGCCAAGTGAGTATCAAAGAACATGGATAACACAACTGAGAAATGAGGGACTATTACTTGTGGGATAAGCTTTGACCAACAGGAAGTAAGTGATATTGGGATGAAGTTCCTTCTTTCTACAGATTGTTCCTTGATATGATTTCTCCTTAGTGCATATGTGAAGATGCCTGTCATGGTGAAGAGGAGCACCTGCCAAGAGATGCTGTATTCCTTCAAGGATTGCCTTGGAGCAGTGTTTAGTGTACTAGTGCACAACTACACACTGTCCCCTATTTTCCATTATCTTCTTCCTCACTACCATGCCCTGGAATTATAAACAAAGCACCAGCATCTAATCCTTGCTCCAGGCTGTTTTCTAGGAAGCTGACATAAACATATCAACATAGGAAAGTAGCAGGAAATGATTGGTTCAGTTTTATAGTCTGAAACATGAAAAAATTACCCATTCATTCAAAATGAGTGCCACCATGTATGCTTCAACTAAGAATACTATGTTGACCAAATAGACATGCTTAAAGGTATCATGGTGAGCAAAGCAGACATGTTTCCTGCTGTAGTGTATTTCTAACTGGTGGTTAATTTGTTACCCCCAGCTGAACTGAACTAGTGTGGTGCTGGTTGTGGGAGGTCCACCTGATTGTCGCCAGCAGCATGAGAAGCAGAACTGGAGAAGCTGTTAGGCTGTTAGGGAAGTCACTGGTTCTCCTGGGCTATTCTGCAGGAGGATTTTGTCATGCTGGCTTTTCTGATGAACTTGGGTGTTTCTGTCAGAGGAGCTAAGGACCTTGCTGTTGCTGAGGATGGCTGTGGTAACTTTTGGGGGAGCTCTGGTGCTAACTTTGAGCATTGCTTCCTGGCTCCAATGCATAGCCCTCAGCTTGCTAATACAGATAGCTCATCCCACTGGCAGACTTTCTAGCTGTTACCACTGACCTTTGGGCCTTCCTAGCACAGGTCCATGAAGCAGGCCTGCATGAGGCATTGTTATGGGCTCTAGGTTTTCAGCTGGACTCATACAATATGTTAGGATCCAGGCCCTTAGCTAGATTCTTTAGTCCTCAGTGTGTGGTCAGATTTCCTACACTTTTTGTGTATAATTCTTTTTGGTTGATTGTAAAATAATCTTATATGTCCTGTATTGTATTGTTACCCTTGCAAAACCCCCAAACCATGACACATGGTCTTTCAGAATTTACATGGTTTGAGGGGTGACAAAGGATACATAAATACATAAATTGATACAATTTTAGATTGTGATAGTGTTTTGAAGCAAAAATTTAAAACATAATGTGTGACTGGTGTGTATGTGTATGTATATACCTGAATTGGAGGATGCTAATCTAGACTGAGTGGTCTGTCAAAGGGTGAGAAGACAGACTCCTTCAGAAGGAGGGGTAAGTCTTTCACACAAGTAGATGGCAGTATCTGAAGATGGATAAATCTGTTTATCTCTGGCAGTTCTGGTATGGGTAGGAAATTTGCCCGTATTTTTATTGTGAAATAGCTGGTGAGCATATATGCATGGAAAGTAATGGTAACTGGGAAATTGACAAGTAGCAAAGTTTCAGAATAGTGTTTTACAACATGGGGTGAGTGCAGATCAGGGACAGAGGGATGTTAGTGGATAGTGTCAGAGCAGAAAAGGAAGCTGTTATGTGCATAATCCTTACCACCAAAAGTGGCTTTAGTGAAGTCTAGACTTGTTTTCTTAAATACAAAACTAAGGCTCCATAATAAAACAAAAAGGAGCCAATGTGAAACATCATCTATGTGATGGATTTCTAACTGGTGTTCAACTTATTACACCCAGATAAATTAAATGAGTGTGGTGCTGAGTGTGGGAAGCCAACCTGAAGGTTGTTGGCAGCAGCATAAAAGGCACAACAGGAGAAGCTGCAAAAATGCTGTTAGGGATGCTGTTTGGAGAAGCTGATGAAGCTGCTGGAAACCATTAGTTCTCTTGGGGTGTTCTGCTAGAGGACCTTGTCATGCTGGCTTTCCCAATGAACTCTGGAAGAACTTTGACTCTCATCTTGAGCATGGCTTCCTGGCTCTGGAGGGGAAGATGGTACACTGCTCAGCCTCACGAAGAAGCTTATCACACTGGATTTCCTGATGGAAACTCAGCTTTCTTCATTGCTAGTGGAGCTTGGGACCTCACTGTTGCTGAGGATGGCTGTGGCACTTTTGGGTGAGTTCTGGTGCCTACCTTGAGCACTGCTTCCTAGCTTCAGTTCAGATCCCTCAGCTTGCTAGCACAGATCCTTCATCCTGCTGGCATAGAATTCCCAGCATCCACCACTGACCTTAGGGCCTTTCCAGCATAGATCCATGAAGTGGACCTTCATTACACTTTGTTGTGGGCTTTAGGCCTACAGTTGGACTTGTGGGAGGCACTGTTATGAGCTCTAGGCTGTCAGCTGGACTCATGCAGGATATTAGGATCTAGGCTCTCAGCTGGAGTCTTTAGTGTTTATGTGGGTGGACAGATTTCTGCACTTCTTGTATGATTCTCGGGTGATTCATTAGAAAATACTATTAAAAATATGTCTTGTATTATATTGTTCCCTTTGCAAGAATATCAAACCACGACAACCTATGTATCATATAATCTATCCTTTGGAGTCCACCATTGGCATCTTTAGGACCCAATAATAATTGCCTCTTTTCCACCATTAATTAAATTCTGGCCATTCATTGGCCAACACAATTGTCAGAGTTCTCCGGCAAAATGTCTTTTTCATTGCTAAGAGTTGTTCATAGTAAGGACAAACAGTGGGAGCTCATTAATTCAATCATTAGGACACTGATTATACATCCATTGTCTACTGTAGTCAGCTAGTTAAATAAGCTCTCCAGTCTTCATCAGTGCAATTATGCTAATACATTTGAAATTTTCCAAGAGTATTATACCTTCATACACTTTATCCTGCCCAGCAGCAGCCTGGCTCAGTCAATATTGTCATACACAGACAATTATAATCAAGGTATAAAGCCCTATTATTGACCTACGACTACCATATTATTTCCCTCACAACAGACCTTTAAACAATTTGTATATTGTTCTTTCAGGTTTTAGAAATTAGTCTTAGTCTTTTCTCTAAATAATATAGATTTAAGATAATATTTAAATTCCTTCATGGGAATGCTTATTGCATTGAAATTGTAATTCTCCAAGTAATACATGTACAGTCATTGAATTAGTCAGCTAACAATCAGCTAATCTAATGATCATTTATGCCTTTAAATAATGTAGCCAAGAAATATACATATGCCAAAGAAAGAGAAATACAGCTTTCTTAGCTAGTTTTCTTTTAAACACAACTCACTTCCCTTTCACTCTTTAGTTCTAAAAAAAAAAAAAGCCCTATCTGTAAGGTTCATTTTCGTTCAATGACACTGGCCGAAGAATGACTCTTTCCACTGTGATCTACTAACACTGTTACAAAGTAGGCATATGGCAGATACTATATCTAGGGAGCACCTGTTCAATTTTTTGTCTTCTGTTGTTTTACTCCTTAGAATATATTAACATTCACTGAAATTTAGTCCCTCTAGGATGAACAGATATAGTGTGGAGGTTGACAAGAGACCCAACAGTTATACTAAGGGCAACTAAAAACTGAATGGGGCAAAACTTGTAGAATGGCTACAGATCTGTCACACATATAATTTTTCTATTATACAGATGCTGTACTTCACCTTCTTCAGTCACTTAGTATTTTGGTAAAGGTATGGGAAGGCAAATGAAATGCACTTGGTTTTCAGGAGTCTGAAATTTAGATGTGGACATAGTTATATTCATATGAGAAGTTAAAGTGCTCAGGACTAAACCAATGGATTACAAAACAAACCCAAGCAAAGTCATCTTATGTGTATCATTCCAATCATAAGAGAAAAAGTTTACAGGTGAGTGATACAGCTTGGGCTAAGATAGCCAGGAAGGGATTTACATATATTTACCAGATAGGAGATGAGCTTTACATTATCATCTTTAGAAAAAAATCAAAACATGGGTATATTTTTCAAAAATTCATACTGCAGAACTACTGAAATGTAACTTACATATGTGTGACCCTTAGGCTCCTTACAGCACCAATTTTCTTATGCATCTATCAGCAAATTTAAGTATGTATAAGTAGATTTAGAATTAAGGTTTGATTTTGCAGTGGCATGAGTAATAAAGGGTTAAAATTTGCTGTGCATCCATATAAAAAATCAGACTCAATACAGTTTATACAATAGGGAGCCACTGATAGATCTTCAGGTACCCTAGTGGATTTCCAAGCTGATTGTTGCCATGACAATCCCTGCTCTATATGCCTTCAGTTTCTGTCTTGACCCACTTTGGTTTAGACACATTTCAAACCGAAGGGACAGTAGGCATGCTCCCATGTAGCCAGGCTGCCCTTCTTCCTCTTTTTGAATCCTGTAGATCTTGGGAGGTTTCTTAAACAGAGCTACAGATTCAAAGGAACTCATTTCCACACCAGAGGCACATTCTTCTGGAATCTCATCCAGCCCTGCTTTTGTTCCCACTCTCATTAGCTAGGTGAGCATTCCAACTCCATACCCTGTTCACATGGGAGAAAGTATTGGTGTGACTCAACGTAGTTCTTAATAAGCCATTTTATACTGAAGATTTGACTTGTGTCAGCAAGGAGGACCAAGAGTGAGGACCAGGCTTCCTACTCCTAAGTTGAATAGCCTTTGCCCTAATCTAGATCATCTTTTCCTGGTGGCTCTGGAAAGTGGAAACAAGCTCCACCAGCTGGGTTCAGGTCCACCTCACAAATTACTTGCAAATAAGGATTGATTAGAGCCAGTCGTGTGGCATATAATTTTAATATACTCTTGGAGACTTTGGCTAGAGGATCACAAGTTTGGGTCTAACCTGGAGAAGTTAGCAACTTAATGCCTTAGTGGGACCCTGTCTAAAAAAAAAAGTAGTAAGCCTGCTCTAAACTGAGTATAAAAGAAACCACTCTGGTGGTTTCTGGAAGCAAACTTTTGAAGGATGAATTTCTGCTGAGTAGGTCTATCTCAGTGTAAATATGTGTAACAAAGTATTGTTGACTTTAATGTTAAAGCCCTGCTTTACTTCTTTCAACATTATTTTATTTCATCATCACAAACTATACTTCAGTAGGCAACATTGCAAGGGTACTCCACTTTGCCAAAGATCACGGTTTTTGAATATGGCTGTATTCAAAACTACAATTTATCTAGGTCTAGCATTAATGCTCTTAATCATAACCTTCCCATGAGAGCAGTTCCATGTTTGAAGAGACATGGTAGAAATAAAGTTTTTAAAGGACATTTAGAAAACCTTAAGACTCAAGATGACAAATACTGCATCTAAGTTCCATACGAAGGCCCTCTCCGCTGGGCTGCTCTTTCAGTACACTTAAAAACTCTTACTCCTTAAAATTCTTATCTGGCATTTCCTAATTACTGATTTGTATTCCTGGCGATGCTTTGCAGCATACTCGAACCTCCAAGTAAATCCAAGGAGTAGCGCTGGATAGGCTGCCAAGAAACCTGTTCTAGTCTTGTCTCTGTCACCAACTACTGGTACGAAACTCATTTTCTTTTCAACTTTGGTTGTAGGATACGCTCTGCCTAACATAGCAGGCGCTTAATAGTTGACGTGATTCGGCTCAATCTTTCACTGGCAGGGGTTTGAGGATCCTTAACATCAAAAGCAACAGGGTTATCCCCATCCCGTTTCAGTCCTTGACGCTTTCTGCAGGGTAAACTGTGCCAACGGGCCTAGGAACAAAGTCGAAAGTGGAGAAAAGAAGGGTTAAACCAGCAATTAAGGTCTATACTGCTAGGTGCTCATATCCTTCACAGTGACCATTCGGGGTAGCGCCCAAGATGCAGGTTAGGTTATATACCTGGCATTTCCCTACCCTAACTTTCACCACACCCCAAACCAGTTCATTTGCATCCAGGCTCCGCCCCTAATTTACATAGGACACGCCCAGCAGATTTCCCGCACCCAGCGCTCTGGAGCATTTTGAGCTCCAGGCGCGTCCTGTTCTCCGGGCTGACCCGGAACCTCCCCGGGACTGAGCACTTGTCCGTTCCCGGCTTCACGAAGGTCGAGACGGCGACCCCAATAGACCCCACCTAGTGGCGCTGGCAGGGGCCGAGAGAGTCCCGTGTGGTCGTCGGATGTCCTCTTCCCAGCGCGGCAGGCTTCTGGTCTTTCCCGCCTCTCCCCGAGCCCTGTGGGAGCACGCCCCGACCAACTCTGGAGAAACCGCGAGCGAGTCCCACCCCACCCGGCCGCGCCTCACTTTGCCTCGCCTCACGCCGACGGGAGAGGCGGGACCAATCAGCGAGCGACGTCTCCCTTCCGATTCGAGGCCCCCGACGCGCGCCTCACACCCCGAGCTCCCGGTGCGCTGATTGGCTGTGCGTGTCGTCGGTCCGGCCGGGAGGCGGGGCGAGCCGAAGGCAGAAGGAGCTGGGGAGGCGGTGGCCGCGAGTCCGCGTGCCCTGCTCAGCCCCGGGCCCTTCCCGCGGCGCTCGGCCTCCTTCCTTCCCTCCTCCGCTCCCTTCGTCTTCCGTGCGCGCCCCGCGCTGCGCTCGGCCAGCGTGCCTCGCGCCCTAACGGGCGTCTGGGGGCGCCAATCAGCGGGCGGCAGGGTGCCAGCCCCGGGGCTGCGCCGGCGAATCGGCGGGGCTCGCGGCCCAGGGTGGGAGGCGGGTCTACCGCGCGGCCGCGGCGGCGGAGGAGCAGCTCGCCAGCTTGCAGCCCGCGAGCGCCTAGTGAGTCGCTCGGAGGTGGGTGCGCTGTGGCCAGCAGCTGAGTCGGAGGGCGGCAGCGGAGGTGGGCCGGCGGGCGAGGGCGCGGCCGCGCGGGGCGGGGAGGGGCGGCGGGCGCGCGCCTGAGGGGAGGAGGGGCGGCGTCCCCACCCCCTCCTCCGCGGGCGGCGGCCGGACCCCCTCCTGCTTCTCTTCGCCCGCAGCTCTCCGCGCGCCGGGGCTGCCGGCGGGGCTCGGGCCCTTGGGGGCGGGGCGGGGGCACGGCGGCCGGGAGTGTTTTCAGTTCCGCCTCCTATCTACCATTCCACTCTTCCCTCCCATCCTCCTCCAATCCCATCGGAAGAGGAAGGAACAAAAGGTCCCAGGCCCCTCTGATCTGACGGGGCGGGACCTGGCGCCTGGGTGCAGGTAAAGCCTAGGCACCCGCGGGCCTCGGGCAGGGGTGTGTTTGTGTGCGGCCGAGGCCGGCGTGTCACATGGCCACGGCGGGTGGGGGCTGGGGTGTGGCGAGGCCGGGCCCGTGGGCGCGGGGGCTGGGGTCGGCGCCGGGGGAAGGGGCAGCGCGCTCCGAGTCCCCGCCCAGCCTTGGTGGCTAGCTGCTTGCGTCCCTTTCCTGGCGTAGTTTGTACATCGTGTTAGTTTGTGGTTCTGATTTTCAAACCGAAGGACCAAAGCTGTTGCAGGAGTTGTTTGGAAGGCGAGTTAGGAGCGTGTGAGACTTTGCTTCTACTTTTTTTTGTTGTTGTTCTGTAACCTTTGTTAACCGTAATAGTCGCGAACTCTCAATTGCTGTATGTACTTAGCAATATGTTTGCTGCTGATAATTCTCTGTCCAGATTATCTTCACCAGAACTCTTAGAAAGTTGCTCAGTGTGTGCAGCCTCTTGGCTTGTATCTGTCACGAATTCAGAAAGGACGCTAATTGATTTCACGTTTTTAGATTTGCTTTCACAATTTCTGGTTGAATTATTGTTTTCTGGCGGGGAATACTGTCCTTGACCTCACGTACTTTTTGTCTTTCCCTTACCCCTAAGTGCTTATGCGTTTTCCTTGTTACCTAAACAAAAGAAAAACAACGCATAGGTTGATTTCAGTATTCCTCTTGGTCTAAAAGCTAAAACCCATCTGTCAGACTTTTATGTTTTAAAAACTCCAAGTAAAACGAATTTGGAAGCAGTACTGTTGAGCAGTCTTCTCTTGATACAGTTTGGGATGACCTAGCGTTGTGATTTTTTTTGAACTTTTAAAATGACATGTATAAAACATTTGTTGGTAAAATAATCAGGCAAACTTGGAGTATCTTTTCAAAAATGATTCCCAGTAACATGAATTAATTTCCAGAATTCTTTCATTTTTCTCTTAGGATTTTATATAAAATTAAGCTATACAGCTGATAGGAAGGATACTTTCTTTGAGGCTAACATATACACTTACTGTTATGCTGAAAATATATCTCCTGTCTTACTTTTGATCCCTTTTTAAGTTTCTGTCCTGCAGAGGTGTTAAGTCACAGAGTTGAATGAAACTTGAACAGTTTTTATTCATGAGTTAGTAAAACAAATGTAATTCAGAGTTGGGAGAAATTTAAAATGCATTTCAGAAGTGTGTCAGTGTTTGAGGTTCTTTCCATTTGTCTTAAAAACTAGCCATACAGGGGCCGGGGAGATGGCTCAGTAGAATAAGCGCTTCCCTGGCAAGCACAAGGGCCTGAGTTCAATCCCCGGTGCCGCCAAATAAAAAACAAGACAAAAAAACTAGCCATACATGATACCTACCAGAAGGTCAGGTAGCAGATGTTTTCATTTAATTTCATAAAGTAATTTCAGTTACTTTTTGCTATAAATTTAGCTGTGATACAGTAAATATAAATAGTTCTTGTCTGTGGGTACATCTAAGGTGAGTGACCACCTAATGTCTTTTGATGTTAACGTCTTGAACTTAAGGAAGCTTTTTGGTCTGGTTTAATTAGTGTGATTGGAAATACGAGTATATTGCTCGTAGAGCTTGGGTATTATACTGTGAAGCTACAGCCAAAGTGATTTCACATTGTAGGTGTTCAACAGTTTGGATTTTCAATGTCCTAACCTACCTCAACCTAAATCTATACACTCTTTAAGGTTCATGAAATAATAATCATGTAAGAAATTTCCTAGGGTAAATTCCTGTTGTTGTGGCTTGTCAGGTATGGTTATGCATTTTTAACTGTTATGTAGGAATATTGGAGATGGTTTTGTTTATTGCAGTCATTCTCCCTAGTAGGAACAAAGATTTTCTTAACAGCAGCAAGAAATCCTCTTTCATTTTCATATTGTGACTATTAGAATAATGTTTCATACTATTACTTTACATTGGTGGAACTATGTAAGTGGAATAAAGCCCGTGTAATTTAGCTGTTTAAACTGCTGGCCAAAGAGTTTGAATTTTTATACTTGTAATATTGTATTATCAGTTTTGACTTTTGGGTAAAAAAGTTTGCCTTATTTTTTGAGTTTGTGCTTTAGGGCTCCAGAGGCCTTGTTTTCTAAGCTTTTTTGTACAGGTGTTTGTAATGGGTATAAAAGCTGTATTTAGTGTAGTCAGGCAGATGGCTGTTTTTTCATATTCTTGGGACAAAAAGCATTTTTAGAGGATTAGAGGGGTGTGTCTTTTTAGGATCTTTTGTTGTTTTGTTTTTGTCATTTGAGGGGAGAAAAAGAGCCATTTTTAGGCCTTTAGTTTCCATAGGAGGAAAGGTGTTGTCAACTAAGTACTGCAAAGGTACCAGAAAAAGGTATTGGAAGATGTGAAATGTAAGAAATTCAAAGCTGTTCAGGAGATGTTATGTATGCAACAAATGATTGGTATTTATTGTACAGGTACCATTTATTCTACAAAAAATTTTCTCTTTGTGTGAGGCCTTGGACTAGACAATAAGCATTTTAGTGGTAAACAAGCACTCTAATTCCTTGGAGGAATTATTAAAGTGGAAATTTCATGTCCTCTGCCTCGGGCCTTAGTGTTTAGAGAAGATAATTTATTGTTAGTGTACAGATTGATGGAGCATATATTCATCATGGAGACAGTTCTTATTTTTATTTTATTTTATTTTTATTTTTTGTATATTAGGGAAGGGTCTATAGGGTGTTCAGGGTCTCATTACTAGATCAGATTTATAGTAATCTGCCCGTTTACAGCCTCCCAAGAGCTGGGATTATAGGCACGCACCACCCCACCCAGTCTCAATTTCTGTCTCAGTGCCCCCCAGGGGAGGGCCCAACACAGAAGGCCCAAGGATCGAACCTCTGGCCCCTGCACCTGCTTGCAGGTGCTTCAATCCGCTGAGCTATTTGGCCAGCCCCAGTTTTTAAAATATACTTGTTTGTTTTTCCTATCAGATATTCAGGGCAGCACTAGGAAAGATGGTGAAGTGTTAACTCAGAATTCCCAGGGGCACAGTCACCGTGGGGGGGGGGGCTCTCAAACCATTTTTGCATAGTCTATACAGCTGAAGATGTGGTCAGTCTTGCAGAAACATGTTTGTTGTCGAACAGATGTACACTTGAAAGCTAATCTTCATTTGGCCTCAGTTTGATTAACCATTTCCCTTTAGTTACACAAAGTGGTTAAGGAAAGAGCTGGCTGGAATCAACCAGGTTCCAGGCAAAGGATCAAGAATAATGTATAAAACTTCATTAAACCAAGAATAAAGATTGGG
Source organism: Octomys mimax (assembly GCA_002564305.1). Taxonomy (NCBI): domain Eukaryota; kingdom Metazoa; phylum Chordata; class Mammalia; order Rodentia; family Octodontidae; genus Octomys; species Octomys mimax. The sequence goes on along the minus strand of NDGM011167886.1, from coordinate 7,897 downwards.
CAGCTCACATGATGGCCTTGGNTTTTGGAGTCGAGTCCTGTGCTGATACATGGTTTCTCACTTATGATATTGGGTAACTTCCTGAGTCTTGGTTTTCTGACTGGAAATGGAGGTGGTAATCCTTCTCTCTTAATGTTATTATAAGGATTAAATGAGTTTGGTTAAAGTACCTACAGTAGTACTTGAGTTGTAAGAATTTTCTTGCTCTTTTCTGGTTGTGGGTTTTAGTTGTTTGGATTCTTTCAAATCAAAATGATTTGCCTGTAGCTCCTCATTAGTGTCTTCGGCCTGTTATAAAATACATTTGAGAAGACTAAGCAACAGAGGCCTGAGGCTGCCAAATTGTCCAAGTCTATGTCCTAAAGCAGTCATGGTGAACCTTTAAAAGATGAGTGTCCAGACTGCAACCTAAAATTCATTTACTTATTGCAAAGTATCAACACTGCAATCAAACCTGAATACTGATGTTTCAGTTGGGAAAAAACTCATACGTTGACATCTTTTGTCTTTTTTAGAAAAAAAAAATCATTTATTTATTTATTTGGTACAGAGTCTTGCTGTGCTGTTTGGGCTTGGATTTATGGTGATCCTCCTGTGTCAGCCTCCTCAGCACTGAGATTACAGGCATGCACCAGCACACGTCATTTCAGTGGCCAAGATGGCAGCGTGGGGATCAAAACTCAGATCCTTGTACTTGCAAGGCACGTGCTTAGACAGCCTAGCTATCTCCCCAGCCCATCTTTTGTCTTAAAAAAAGAAAAAAAAATAGCTTCTTATAGATTTGCCACCACTGACTTCAAAGTGTAAGAGAGCCTTTCAGATTCTTAGTCAGAACCTGTGGTCATTTGCTTTAATGTTCCCAACAAGCAACATTATCTGATTTCTGAGCCCACAGATTAGAAACAAGTAGATTATGAGTAATGTGAAAGGTTTAGCAGGGGTGCGTTGGGGAGTATATTGGATGGGGAATTGTTAATCTACTTCCTACTCAAAGAAAAAACATAACAGCTTGGCGAAGATAAGAGATAATATACAAGACAAAAATATTCAAATCTTGCCTAGTGTGTCTGGGACCATTCAGTACAGGACCATCAGTTAGCTTAAATCATTTTTTGGGAACATCTTTTTAAGAATTGCAATGGTCTACATAATATCCTTTGGATTGTTATTCAGGTTGACTAACGAAACATGTTCTTAAAGGGATAGAGCATTGTGCTATAGCAAAAGATGCATTTCATGAAAGATCCCAGTGCCTACTGTGACAAGATATTTTACATTTGTTTTGCTATTCTGAGAGCCTTGACTACAAACTGAAAAGCCGTTATGTTCACCAGTAGTAAAAAAGGGTTACTGTAGTGGTACAGTCTCCTGTAAGTCGTTCTTGTCAGTCTGCCACAGTGTCCTGTGAAACTTTATATTCAGCCCTTGAGATAGAGTATGCTACAGATTTCTAGGACATGGCAAGTGTAGAAAGTTGACTTGCCTCTGTGTTGAGGGTTTCTTGTCTCTTCTGCCTGATACCTGCTTTGATGCTTCAATTATTTTGCGGGGATCCTTCTAACTTCACAGTTACTTTCTAAATTGTCTACTCCATTAAATAATTGTTGGGGCCTTGTAAGAGGTAGCTTTGGCTTTTTGAAACAATCTTAGCAGTAGTATAGAAAGGACTCATTCATTTATTTTATTTTTTTTTAATTTAAAGACCCACAGTTTTTGCTTATTGTGTAAATTTGATGTATTTAGTTGGAAATTTCAATGCTAATTCTAGATTTACATTTTAAAGATAGCTCTCAGCCTTAATTCATCAATTTCATATAGAGAAGATAAGGTTTTGTCAAGCCATGTGGATTTAGACTCTGCCTCTCCTTTGGCCAGATAGTTTAGAAGTATTAGGATAGTTCTGTAGTTTATCTACTTTCCTTACACTTCAAAAAAAAAAAAAAAAAATGTGAGTATTTCTGCTTAGTTATAACTGAGCCACACTATTAGGATAGATGACTGGTAATTTAGATATGTATGTACTATTAAGAAAACAAATCTCAGCCAGGTGTTTTGGCACATACCTGTAATCCCATCACAGGAGGCTGAGGTAGGAGGATCACTGTGAGTTCAAGGCCAGTCTGAACTACATAGTGAAAACCTGTTTCAAAAACAAACCCCCAAAATTTTAGTGACTCATTCTCATTAAAATGTGTGAGTTACTATGAAATTATTTTTGATTATTAAAAATACGTAATTTTAAAAAAATTTGTGAGTACATTGGCCTTACAGCTGTAGTACAGTGGAATGTGAGTGTAGACTTCTTTCCAGTTTGCATCTGAAAACCTGTATTTCACTGAATAATCTACAGTGTGCAACCTCCAGTATTGGGGAGCAGGAGTACTTTTAGGTTAAATGTATTTGATTAGTAAGCAACAATAATCTTGAGTCCCTGGAAGTCCATCTGTTCATTATCTTGACTCTCTTAAGTCAGAATTCCTGATCTCAGGAAGTTAACATAGTTTGATCTTTTTAAACTTGTTTAAAAGTGAATTGCCATCAAGAAAGATGAGCTTAAAAAAAAAAAAGTATGAGCTTGAGTCGTCTTTAGAAAAATGGATGCACCTTGAGACCATAATGTTAAGTGAAATAAAACAGATGCACAAGCTTAAGTATCATTTTCTTTTGTATGAGAAACCCAAATTAGACATGAACAAAATAAAAGATAATAGGAAGTAGGGAGATAGATGGGAAGAGGATGAAGATGGAATGGGGAGGGAAAAGGGGTTGATAAAAGGAATTAAGATGTGTCACATACATGTACCAACCCCACACAAGGAATATAAACATTATGCACTACAGATGTGTACTAGTAAAAATATTTTTTAAATGAGCTGTACTTTTTTATATGCTGCTGTAGCTATTTCTAGAATTTCTATAGAGAGATAATGTAAATATTGAGAATATAGAAAATATTCTATCTTAATAACTTATTTCAAAATGTGGGGTGATGAATGTAAATGTGTGTTATTTACTATATCAGTCCTTTATAAATGGTGCAGTAGCTGAGTCCAAGTCGCCTTCTCCCTTGACTTGAATGAATTGTAAGAACTTTTTGTTGGTCAGGGAAATGCTTTGCTGTGTGTGGCAGTGACTGCATATTTTCTGTTTAGGCCAGCTTATTAAATACTTTTTACAGGGGTGATAAGGTTGTAGTTCACGTTAGCTGGTCAAGTAAGCTTTTTGTAAAAAACTTTTTTCTAAAAAAGGGCCCCGTTTTGGCTTCAGGCCTGTGTATTAGCCATTTCTGTTCTAACATAGTGTTTTTATACTTTGAATACATACACCTGTGCATCAAGTAGCAACAAGAAAACCTTTAAAAGAATATTATGCAGAATTTTAAAATGTAAAAATATAAAAAGTAAAGCTTGTTATTTTTTGGTAGGAGGGGGAATTAACATCTGGGCAAGCCCTGCCTGATCATTTTTTTTCAAAGTATACTACTAGTGAGCAGCAAGTAGGTCTTACAGTAATTTATACTGTCTCTAAGAGGGAGTTGCCAGCCCTGTGTATTTGTTTAATGTTTGAAATGCAGCTATTGTGACTAAGAAATGGAATGTTAAATTTTATTTAGTTTCAGTTTAATTTTCATCTGAGTTTAGATAGCCATATGTGGCTAATGGCTGCTGTATTGGACAGAACAAATATATAAAGAAATAAAGAACATTTCCTTTCTTTTTTTTAATAGAGACAGGGTCTTGCCATATAGTTCTCAGTTGACCTTGAACTAACACTGTAGCCTAGCCTAGCATTGAACTCACAGTAAACCTTCTGCCCCCACCTTCCAAATGCTGGAATTATAGGAATGGAACACCAAGGAACATTTCCGTAATTGTAGAGAAAGTTCTGATGGACAGTGTGACTCCAAATTTGATTAATTGAATTTTTACAGCATGAGGACCCTTCCCACATAATTTGATGTGGGTGCTAGGTGCTATTTTAGGAGAGAGGCAAGGAAATTTAAAAGGCCATTGGAGTGTATTTAATACTTCTGCTGATTTGAGTCTGGGCATGTGTAGTCTTGTAATAGATCTTATAATCTGGGAATGATAAAGTACATTAGTTGTATCTTTGAGTTGATTATAGACCTAGGGATTCCACACAGCTCATTAAAGGTGAAAGGAGTATAACTAGAAAATGCAACAGGTGGTCTCTTTGCACATTACCCATCATCTTCCACAGGCCCAATTTAGATTTCCACTTGGCAGTGTCATACTAGTGTACAGCTTTCAAACCAACCTAGTGAGAATTGAGAAATCTGTTTTTTAAAAAGTTTGGTTTTATGTATTTTAATACTTTTATGCTTCTCATTGTTTTGTTTACTAGTGTTTTTCTTCTGTTTGTTTTGGCTAACACAGTTGTAAACTTCTTGTTTTCAATGATACTGTTTTTTTCTCTATTTTGAGTACAGAAATAATGTAAGACTGATTTTATGTTGACCTTGAATTTGGGTAATTCTCCTGCCTCAGCTTCCCCAGTGCTAGGATTACAGGCGTGTGCGACCATGCCTACCTTTCATTTAAATTTCTTGCTCCCCCGCCCCTTTGGGGGGTGTGTGTGTGTGAATTGAACTCAGGACTTCGTGATTGCCAGGCAGGTGCTTATGCTGCTGAGCTATATCCCTAGCCTGCTTTCATCTAAATTCCTTAAGTCATACAAAATGTTGAGGCAGATGCAGTTTAGTTCCATTCCTCCTATAGCAACCACATCAGATGTTAAGATACATGATAAAATTTTGCTTATGTACCTAGTTGAGAGAGAAATAAGAGTTCTGCACACATGCCCATCCAGGTACTAGGAAAAAATTAAATCCATGTTAATAAAAAACTGGCCTTTGGATTTTACTGGAGAATAGGATCCAGTAGTTGAGGATGAGGTTGTAGTACCTTTCAAAGAAAGGAGACAGAACTCTTGGGATTGTATTGAAAGAAAGAAAGAAAGAGTTCTGGTATTATTGAAACATCTGCTTCTGGAGGGAAAAAAACCATCTCTGCAGTGGAACTGCTAGTTTTTGGGCGTGTTTCAATATCACAAAGTGAGACAGTAAAATACAGGTCTGCAGCAGGATATACAGTAGTAAATTTTTGTACAGGACATTTGTTGTTGTAATTAGAAATTGTAAGGATATGCAGTGAAAAGTCTCTGCCAGCCTGAACTTGCCACCCATTTGTAAATAGTGTCACTAGGTTTTTTATGAATTGTTCCTATATAAGCAACTTATTGTTTATATTATCCTTTAGTGTAAGTGATCATATATTTTACTTAAAAGTGTACTTTGTCTTTACATATTTCACTAGAACTCTATTGGTGAACATTTAGGTTATTTCCAAGCATGTGGTGGTAAAAACAGTGTTGCAGTAAATAACTATGTATCATTTTCCAACTGTGTAGGTAGACTAGGTCAGTCTGCATTTATAGTTCATTTTAGAGAAAGTGATTTCATGTTTTGAATATGTATTACTGCATGCTTGTAGTACAAATTCAAAAGGAAAAAAAAATTCAAAAGAACAAAATAAAAAAATAATGAATCCTCAGTTCTTTTAAGCCTCTGCTTGCACTTCTGCTTTCCAGAAATGTACCCATTATTTCTAGCTTGTTTGTTGTAGAGCTGCTCTGTCCAGTATAATAGTTACTAGCCACATTTAGGTATTGAACACTTGAAATATAATTAGTGTGAACAGATAGGATTGACAAGGGTAGAATACACTAGATTTCTGACAGTACAAAAATAGAATGTAAAAACCTCATTAATATTTTAATACAGATTGCATAGTGAAATGATATATTTGGTTCCATGTATTAAATTATTATCTTCCTATTCTGAACTGAATGTATTCCCTTAAAAATTCTTCTGTTAAAATCCTGTCAGTACTATGGTGTATTAGGAAATGTGGCTTTTGGGAGGTATTTAGAGCCTGAGTGTGGAGGCCTCATAAATGAGATTAGAGCCCTTTAAAAGAGACCCTATAGGGCTCTCTTGTCTTCTCTCTTGCTTGTGAAGGTAGGGTAGAAAAGTGACAGTTTGTACCTGGATGAGAGCCCTCAACAGAACTTGCTTATTGTCCTTGGCTTGGACATCTATCCTTCAGAATTGTGAGAAATTTCTATTTTGAAAATATCTAGTCTGTGGTAATTTGTTGGAGCAGTCTGAACCAAGTAAGGCACATCTGTTTTTATGTTTTTGCCTTGATCAATAAAAAACTTACATATGTGGTTAGCATTTATTCTGTTAGGTGTATCCCTGGCCTAAAGAAATTCCATGCATATGTAAATGAGACAATTTAGTTTTCCTTTTACCCAGACAAAACATGTTTTTGTTCACGTGTGGTCTGTAGGATCAGACATGTCTTCCTAAGATGCTGGTAAAGAGAAGAGGTACTAGGCTGTATCTAGTACCCTTTATCCACCCAGCTGTCCTTTTTTTCCCCATGTGTTTATCATTATCATCACTGTGGGTCTGATGAGTTAAAGTGATGCTTCTATTGATTTTTATAGTGTTTGCTCACTTTGGAGAGAAGCCTAGCATTATTCATGGTTTTGTGTTTTTGATCCTGCTCCAGTTTGTGCTGGTTGCCTCTCCCTTTAGTACAGAACAGTCATGCTGGGATTCCCTTTCACTATCATGCTATATTAGATAACTTCCTTCATTTTTCTTCTTTGTTAGAATTTCTTTCTTGTTTTAGTCTTTTTTTTTTTGGTGGCCTCAGAATGCCTTCAGGGCTGGTCTGGTTTGGCTGAGTACCTGGGGATCGAACCACAGCATCCTGAGCCTGACTGCTTTTGTTTAAGCAGGCACTTAAACAACTGAGCTAATGGGCAGGCCCCCTCTTATTTTATTCTTTTAGTGAAAGATATCCTTCAGGACCTTCCTTTGTGGGGGGGGGGGTTGGAACTAAATGTTGGAGATGTCACATGTTTGAAAGCGCTTTTATTTGATGCTAACTGGGTAATAAGATTTAGAGTGAAAGTCATTTCTTTTTCAGAATTATGGAGGCATTTTGTATTGCATCTATAGTGTTACTGCATATAGTGTTCCTCTTGTGAAAACCAAAGTCATTCTGTATCATTTCTGTATGATTTGTTTTATTTCCTCCCTGGACACCTTAGGCTCTTTCTTCCTTTGTCCTCAGCGATTTCGTTGTCACCAGCCTTAATGTAGGTGGGGGTTGATACATTGTGTTGGGTCTTGATGTGCTCTTTCATTTGAAAACGCCTGTCTTTTATTTCAAGGGGATTCTCTTGATTTCTTTGACTCTCCTGCTTGCCATTATCTGTCTTTCGGAATTTCTTTTTGGATATTGGACCTCCAGTTCATCTTTCTCTATTTTCTATCTTTCTTTTCTACTTTCTGGGGGATTTCCTGTATGTTGTTTTCCACCCCCTTTATTGTTTACTCCTCCATTTCTGTTATGAGTTATCAAACTTTCTTGTCTAATTACTCCTTACCATTCCCTCCTACAAGCATGCTGCTCTTGGTTCTTGTTATACTGTCTTATTGCTGACTGTTTTGATGACTAAAAAATATTTTCATCTTAATATAGTCTTTTTTTCTTGTAGCTACACTTTTCTGGTTTTGTGTGCCTTTTTCCTTAGTAAAGAAATCCTTGTCTGAGGTAGGTCTCCAAAAAGCTATAATGTGGGAAGGCTTATTTCATTTTTGTTTCTTTGTACAAGGATATGAGTGAGCTATTTGTTTACTAATATTAGTATCTATTTTTTTTTAATGAGCAGAATATATTTATTGGGGGAAAGAAAGTTCCTGTCCAAGAGAGGGACAGGAGGGGGGCTTGAGTGAGTTGTCCCCGGGAAGCTGTCTCTTCCAGGGACTTTTATAGAGTAAAACCATGTGGTGAGGTGG
>NDGM011167876.1:0-10828 GCA_002564305.1 Octomys mimax | reverse complement strand
CACCACTCCATTCTTCTTGAACATCCACCTACCCGAGAGACATCATAGCAGCAACTGGCATGAAGGACATGAACATTTTTGATTCTCATTGTACTCTTAAGAATTTAGCAGTGCTGAGCCTGTGTATTTGTATCTGTACACACAATGCTGTAAGAATCTGGTGCTTTCATGGCCAGGTACAGATTTTGTGCTCGTGCATGAGCAGACCAACTCTGCGATGACTGTAAAAGTTAACACTTGGGCAGAACTGTGCAGTTGATAGAAGTACAGTTTTGTGTACATGTGTTGATCTTATCTTCTCAGTGACTCTAGGTCATTTTCATTTATAGTGCCCTTAGTCTCTAAATGTTTTTTTCTCAGCATCTTCTTTATTTTTTATTTTAATTTAATTTAATTTTATTTTTTGCAGAACTGGGGATTGAACTCAGGCCCTTGCACTTGCCAGGCAAGCACTTATTCTACTGAGCTAACTCCCCGGCCGCAGCATCTTCTTTATGTAAAACACTGTTCTGGGCATAGGAGTCAGTAAATACAGTTATTTTCATGCCATTTTATTCTAGAGGCCATAAATGTATAAAAGGAAAACACAATGATTTCTTGTATGAATTAGGAGTATGAGGAAAGAGAAACAACCCCAACTCTCAGTATATTCAGTGTTGATTTCTTGTTCATATCACCTTGAGCTCTGAGCCTTACAATGATTCAAGGAGCCCTGCTTCTTCCATCTTCTTGCTCCACCGTTATCTTACAGCCTTGGAGTCCTCTAATGGGTTTTCTGCACCTGACAGGAGGAAACAAAGAGAACAAAGGCTTGCAAAATAGGTGGGAGGCTTTTCAAAGGTCAGACTTTATGGGAAAATAATTGTTTTTCCTAGGTCCCATTGAATAGCACTGCTGTATGGTTCTGTCTAAGTACAATGGGATCCGATAAATATGGTCTAGCTGGTTTTATAGAAAGAAAAGAGACCCAGGCTGGTAAAAATGTATGGATCCTATGCTACTACGTACACAGATATCATTGTGCTTATGTTCCTTTGTGGATTTGCATGGGCACTTTCTTTGGAGAGGCTGAGAAGAGCATTTCTAGTGAATATATATCTTTCTCTCTGGTACAGCAGGGAAATTCCAGTTGTGTCTTTTTCACACAGCCCCCTCCTCTGCTTTGCTGTCTCACCCAACATCCTATCAACCTGATTGGTGTAGTGCTCTCTGTGCCTTCTTCCTGTCTCACTTCCAGGAGCGAAGTTCTTATAGTCTCATGAATCCCTTACCACCCTTCTTGCAACTCAGAGCCTAGAGAATTTCTTTTTCTTTTTCTTTTTAAATTTATTTTAATTAATTTTTTTTTGAGAATTTCTTATATCTCTGAAGTATTCCCAGCCATTAGCATCAGTCATGGCAAAGCTATCACTTAATATACATGGCCCTCACAGTTTTCAATTGCACTGAAATTTCTTGTTCAAGATCTGTCTGCATCTCTAGTGTACCTGTGTGGCAGGGTGGGAGGGGGAGGAGGGCTGTCGGTGCACAGCTACCTGGAAGTTAGCATAGCTCCTGGTGCAAAATGGGACATCAGTAGGACATAGCCAATGAGCACATGACTCAGCCCCTGGGCGTGTCTTAGTTAACCCTCCTACCAACCTTAGGAATTGAGTATACTTTGAGAAAGCTGAGACTTTAGTAATTTACTAACTATATCTAAATTATAAAAATTATAGTAGGTTGGACCCAGATTGTTTTCCTTCCCTTTATCTCTTCTTCTCTCCCTGCCTCTCTCTCTTCCTGCTTCTGTCTCTTTCTCTGTCATATTATATTTGTCATTAATATCAATACCTCAATGTATATGTTTTTGTACTTTCCCGAAGTACTTCAGCATGTGTGATCTAACTAAAGCATCACAATATTTTAGTATTTTTTTGTAGCACAGTTAGGAGTTTTATTTTTCTGCTTCACAGATTTAAAAATGTATATAAACAAATAGATGTATCTATACCAGAACTCAGCAATTTTTTTCTGTGTAGAGCTATATAGTAACAATTTTAGGCCTATAACCATGCTATTTCTGTTGTAACTATTCCCCTGTGCTATGGTAGGAGAAAAGTGGCTACAGACAATACATAAAAAGTGAGCATGAGGGGCCGGGGAGATGGCTCAGTGGAATAAGTGCTTCCCCAGCAAGCACAAGGGCCTGAGTTCAATCTCCGGTTCCACAAAAAAAAAAAAAAAAAAAAAAAAAAAGTGAGCATGGTTTTATACCAATAAAACTTTATTTGCAAAAGCAGGCTTGGCTTAGGAACCATAGTTTGTCTTCTCTTGCTCTATATAATCACTATAAGAGCAAAAATTAGAAAATATCAGTAAAAGAAAAAGTAGGCCTGAGGGTTTGAGGAACTTCCCCAAAGTCCTACAACGTATTTGTGTTATGTCTTGAAACCATTTCTTGCTTTCTAACATAATGTACTTTCCACTACACCAACTTCCTTCATTAACCAGGGCAGAAATAGAAACTGAAATCAAGCTCATGGATTTGCTATTGGCTTCCTTAGCTACAAACATTAGCGACTGTTCAGTCTCCAGTCTGGATGGCTGCCTTACACAAAACCTACACAAGTGTCAACTCCTTGCTTTAATGCATTCGAATCACAGCAAGAAGCACAGGACACTATGTCTCTTTTCTAAAGTAGGCACTATGTCTTCTTTCCTAGAAGTTATGACGAATCGTTCCTTGAGTTCTTGTATGCCATGCATTTGAGGCATGAACAGCACCTCTGGTGCTCAGTGACTTGGTGATTTCGAGTGTCAAGGTTTCCTCATTAGTAAAAAGAAGGCAGTATTAGCACCCCCAAATAACTACTGGGTGAGAATTAAAACAGGTAAGATGTGCAGCACTTAGAGTTCTGTCTGGTACAATTCTAGATGTTTACTGTTATTATCATTTTTTCCAGTACATGATTTTCAACTTCAATATTTACTTTTTCTAACTTCCAGTGCAGCTAATGCATTTCCCTTGGCACTTTGAGGATCTTGGGCTGGATAATTCTTTGTGGTGGGGTTATCATTTTTATTTAAGGGAATTTAGCAGTATCCATTGCCTTCAACCATTATGTTCAGTAACATCCTCCTAAGTGGTGACTATTAAAACTGTCTTGATACTGCCAAATGGTTGCTAGCCTGGGGGAAGACGAGAACCCACAATGAGAGCCCTGATATACTGTCACTGTCTCCTCATCATGTTGGTGGCTACTCCAGGCATGTGCCTTCCTCATAAGGAGAAACATCAACAGGCAGTAAGGAGAGGTATTAAGGCAATTATTCTCTACTTGAGACCATCTCACTGATATAGTTGATTGAAGACCTTCAGAGAAAACTTCAGAGAAAAAAGGGTCAAGTTGTGGGAGGCACTTCCGGTTGAAACCAAAAACGTTGTGATGTCCTATGGCTCAGATCTCTAGACCTTTCCCATGATTGTTAAGGGCATTATGTGCCAGCTAGTTAGCCACTTGGGTAAGGTGCAGTATGACAGAGTCCTCCAGGTTAGACCACAACACAGAAGGGGAAAGCTGTCGCTTATTCATTCAACAAACAAAAGGCAACTTGCTTGGTTAAGAAAGCAAAGATGGATGATGCTGTTTAGTTTGGATCATGAATTTCCCACAAAGGCTCACGTGTTGAATGCTTGGTCTCCAGCTGATGGCATTACTGGGAGGCAGTGAAATCTTTAGAAAGTAGGCCTAGTGGAGAGAAGTTAGGTCACTGGGAAGATTGCTTAGATCTTTGAAGGGGATCTGATCTGGGATGCAGGGCCCCTTCTTTCTCACCACTTCCTGGCCACTGAAAGGAGCTTTCTGTGCCTGCTGTGTGCTTCTTCCCTGATGTACTGCCTCAGCACAGGCCCCAAAGCAGCAGACCAAGCAACCATGGATAGAATCCTCTTAAACCATGAGCCAAAGCAGAAGTTTTCTCCTTTTAAAAGTTGTTTATCTCAGATATTTTATTATAATAACAGGCAGTTGACTTGTACAGGTGTCCTCTCCATACTCCAAAACTGACAGTCTACTTCAAGGAAGCAGATACATAGCTAAACACAAAAAAGGGATCTCCCCGGTCAGGATTAAAGGGCTAGGTGGGATCGTACATGAGTCCTTTTTTTTCTGGATCTTTATTTTTACTAAGCAGAGGAGGATATGGGGGTGCTGTGTAGAAGTATGGAAATGTTAAAATTCCTATCTTCTATCATGATAACATGGCCATAAGGCTTTCATTAAAGGCCCCCCCAACAGAACTTTCTCGTAAAGAATGTCATAATTTTGTTTTCTCCTTTTTCTTGAAGGAATAATACATTGGTGAGTAGAAGGGTTTTGAAATTTGGCTCCTTGGTCAATAGTATCTGAAGAAATTCAAATTCTCAGTTTTTTGCCTGAATCTTCTGTTTTTTTTCTGCAGCTCTGGGGCACCATAATGATATTTCTCTGTCCCTACACCTCAGGTTGTTGAGTGGTGAAATGCTTTTTGGATATGGAAAGTGGGTGATTTTCTCCCTTTTCCCAATGCCAAGCCCATCCAGCTGAGTTGCCTGGTTCCTCCTCTATATGACCCATGTCACACATTTAATACAGCATGTCAAACCAGGCTAAGGGCTGTGCTTTAATTGAAAGTCATAGGAGTGATTGGCTTGTTCCCTGTCAATTACTACATCATCATCGTTTTCATTATCATCATTCTATCAATCATTCAATTTATTCATTTACCATCTAGTCAGTGTGGTATCAATGGAGATGTGGGGTGGAAATGCCCCCCCCCATTAGTGGGGAAGAATGTTTTATGACTAAATTACTGACAGTGTTTAGAATGGCTTGTTCCTGGTGATAATATACAGCAGGTCCAATCTAAGTGATTTTATTATTTTTTTAATTTCATACCAACATCGACCCCCTTCAACAATAGGCTCCAACAACTTCTCTGACTGGGATGCACCACTGCTAATGTGTATGAGTGTCCACTCTGTGCTGTGTGGGAAATTTTAAAGAAGCTGAGAATGCACAGATTGCTGGAGGACAGCATAGGGGCTAAGTGGGTTGAAGCACCAGATTGCCTGTGTATGTCACAGTTAAGTATAGCCTAAGTTGCTTAACTTTTCTGGGTCTCACTTTTCCCATTTATAAAATGGAGAACAGTAGTAATCACTACCTTGATTTAATTTAAAATTAAATTAAATAATGCAAGCAGTTCCATGCTGGACATACCAAAAAAAACCTTATAAAACTATATAATAATACATGCTCATTATTATTACTCTAGCAAATATATATTAAGCTGCTGAATGCTTGGCTATATGCTAGGCACAGGAGGGAAGTTAGAAAATTGGTTTCTACACTGACTCATGGAGAGAACAGGATTATCTTTGCCTGTGGAGACGAGAAAGAGGAAGTTTCTTAGAGCAATGAGTGTTCAAGCTAAATCAGGGATGTATGGGCTGGTTAGCAGCATCCCTGACCTCTAGCCACCAGATTCAGTATTTATGTTTTTTTTGTTGTTGTTGTTGTTTTTTTTTTTTTTTTAGCTGTCATGATAAAAAAGTATCCTGATATTACACATGTCCTAGTGCTGGGCTCAAAATCATCCTTTTTGAGGAGCAGTGGGGTAGGGTGTTTTCCAGAAGAGAAGCCGGTATGATGTGACTGGAGGAAAGCACAGAAGTGAGGGGTGGTGAGAGGGGAGAGTGAGAGCTGGGCTGGGGCCACACCGTGGAAAGCCTGGCTGAGGAGCAGGGACGTTACACCGTGTAGGTCATGGAAGGTATTTCAGTTAGTCTAGGCTAAGTTATGCAGAGGGGACAGGTATCCTCAAGTATGCCAGTGGCTCCAAACAATGCACACTTAAGTCCACAGCAAAGTACTTCCACCTCTACTCCATGTACCCTCACTTGGGAATATATGACAATAGGACAGCACCTCTGTGGGACACTATGCACTCTTAGCACAGGGGAGAAAGAGGTGACTGCATACACAGTGGCTCTCAAAGCTTCTTCCCAGAAGTGACACATATCACACTTATCAAAGTAAGTCACATGACTAAGTCTGCTGTCTATGGAGGCAGGAAGTAGCTCTTCCAGAGGGAAGAGCAGCAAAGGTTTTGCAATATGCAGTCTGCTACAGCACAATACAATCAGGTCTAGATTGTGAGCATCAAATGTACTGAGGTTTGAAAGTATCATAAATTGTCAAACCTGTTCAAACATCAGGGGCTGCCATTAGTTTTGACAAATGGAGTTGCACTGCCCCACTCATTTTTCAAAGCAGGACTTGTAGCTCAGATACAAGAATTGTGACAAGCAGGTGGCCCGCAGCTCTGAGCTCCTTCAGGGAGAGATCGGCATCATCATGTTCTTTCCAGAGCATCACACACCCTGTGGCTGAGTGAGGCAGGTATACAAAGGTCAGGCCACTTTTTACCTGAAGATGAGCAGGCTTAATCCACTATGCTCATCCCAGTGCACCTTTCTGGGTTACTCCAGCTTTGTAAGGAGTAAGGCTTATAAGGCTTGGTCAGAGCTCAGCTTCTCCCTCTGTCTAGTTTTTTTTTCCTTCCTCTCCTGTCACAAGTGTTAATTCTCTAATAAGCATCATGTACAATTGCATCTCAGCATCTGCTTCTAGAAAACCTAACATTGTGGTACTAGTAATATAGTAATAATAATATAATTATTAATAAAATATACCATAAACACTGATAGTAAGATTGATATATTTATTGTGTTATAGCGTCTGTGGTAGATTAACTAATGGTCAGCCTGTAACACCCAGCTGAACTGAGTCAGTGCGGTGCTGGGTGTGGGAGTGCCACCTGAGGATTGTTGCCAACAGCGTAAAAGGAAAACTGGAGGGGAAGATGGTCTGCTGTTGATTCTCCTGCAGAAGCTTGTCATGCTGGATTTCTTGATAGGAACTTGGCTGTTCTCATCATTGGAGGAGCTCAGGTCCTCACTGTCACTGAGGATGGTCTTGGTTCTTCTTGGGAAATCTCTGGACTTTACCCTGAGTGTCACTTCTTGGCTCCAATGTAGATCCTTCAGCCTGCTGGCACAGATCCTTCATTCCCCTGGCACAGACTTTCTAGCTTCCACCACTGATCTTTGGGTCTTCCCAGTGCCGATACTTAATACAGGTTTTCATGAGATGCTGTCATGGCCTCTAGGCCTCCAGTTGGACTCATGCAGGACATTGCCATGAGATCCAGGCCTTCATCCAGATTCTCTGGGTCTCTCCTGTGTGGACAGATCTCCCACACTCTTTTGCATTTGACTCTTTAGGTGAGTGTAATAAAATAATCCCATAAACTTTGTGTCCTCTATTAAATTGTTTCCCTTAAAAGCCCTGACTACACACCCATCATGGGGAAATGAGGGGAAAGAAACCAGATTGCAGAACTAGTAATCAGGGAAACAAGTCATTCCCAGGTTCTACTGTCAAGGTTATTTAGGATCAAATTAACCAGATGATGAGATTGGAGTCCTATGCCATGAGAAACAGAGAGTTCTGGGCCAGAATAAAACTTTAAGGAGCTCTTTGGCTCTTACCTCCCACAGCTGTTTGGGAATATCCACTGTGAAGGACTTGCTGTTCTGTCATCTCATTCCAATTGGAGGAAAGGGGGAACGAGGGAAGGGGTTTGGGAAGGGGAATGTAAAAGGACTTAAGATGCCTAATATACATGCACCAGTTACCCACAATGATTGTGTTCATTTTGACCACAAACATGTACTAATGTAAAAAGAAATAATAGTGCAATAGCTCTGAGACTTCTGTTTTTTAGAGTGTAGGGGGAAAAGACTTCTATGTCAAATTTAGAGACCTGGATTTGAACTCCATCTCTTCATCTACTAGCACTTTGGCAGTAGAGTTCATTTTACCCCTCTGAAACTCCTTTATAGGATATTGATGGTAATATTTGCCCCATAAGTTTGTCATGGGGATCAGATAAACTCTGCTATAAATGAAGTTCTTGAAAAGTTCATGATACATGAAAGGGATTCAGTAATCATGCTCCCCCACTCCTTTTCTTCCCTTTGAGTAAAATATGCAGAACTTTTTTGTGTAGGAGGTTTGGTCACTTCGCCTAATAATTCTGGAGTAAGGGTCCTTCTTGATGAAAAATCTATACCATGAAGAAAAACAATGGCAAACTTTCACTTTACTGTGCCCAGTAAAACGTTTATTTAATAATGTATCTGACTCAAATTTGAATTAAGAATTAGAAGGGCTTCCTTTTAGGACAAAACTCCTCTCAGTCAGCAGTGGCACTGAAGGCTCTAAGTTGAGAGGTTTCAGAGATGGCAATGTGGACTCATCAGGAAAGAGAGCAAGGATTGATTCATGGTGTCTGTTACAGAAGCAGAATGAGGGAATGTGCACACATGCCAGCCACTTGTAGTCCAGGTGGCATGTTGGCATGTCAGCAGAATGCATCTTTCTTTCTCTTATTGGAGTTTTCCTGCCTGTGTCAGCTTTGGAGAACTCAGGTACAGTTTTGCCTTGGCAATGATCCTGACCTTCTGTGTCTGGCCAAGTGGAGTTGCATGAAATTTCTTTGTTAGAGCTGAAATGGAAGGTAGATGGTGGCATCAATGATAGATGCTCTTGGATGGGTTCCTGAGATGGCACTAGTGATTCCACTCTGAAGTCATGAAAAAAATAGTTCTCAAGGAAATTGGAAGATGAACAAATGATGCCCAAACTGGATTGGGAAGAAGACCACCACTTCTACAATATGTCAGTATGAATAGCACTGAACTAATTATACTGGGATATTCTTTGGAAAGCCCTTTGTAGAGAACTTAGTATTTAAATCTTTGAATGTATTCCCAGCCTCATTTTTTTCTTATGAGCTTTGCATGCCAGCTGAACCCAACAGCTGCCTCGGATCCCTCATTAGCTTCACTCCTCTCCCTATCCCCTTGTCTAAGCTGTTTCCTCTGCCTGGGATACCTTTTGCTTACTTTGTTCCCATGGCTAACTCTTCAGGACTAAGCCCATGTAGTTTACCATGGGCACGCAAATGTCACATGATGTAAGAATCATCTGGAGAACTTGGTAAAACACAAATATTTCCTCATTCCAGCTCTCTGTTTTACAATCTTGAGAGTCTTCTCAGTGATTGAAGACTAGGGCAGATGTTTCACAAGAGGAGTCTTTGACTGTGAGGTAAGACAAAGAGTTTTCTAGGAACTTATTTATGTGCAAACTGTTTAACTTTGAAGCGTTTCCCTTCTGTTTATGTGAGCAGGTCATGAAGATCCCATTTGGCAACCTCTTTTATAGGATTTATCCCTGATGAGATGGCTAGCTACAGTGTCTAATCTGATCTCTTACTTGAAGTTTTGGGTTCCACAGTAATTATCTTCTCCCTTGCTTTTCAACTTGACATCTTGAGCATCTATTAGAACATTCTGAAGCATTGTGGGTTACACGGTATGAGGACAGTGCAGTGACTGCAATGGCTATCCTCAAACATGGCATACTGAGTTGGGAGTAAGAGGAACAGAGTTGTCACCACTATGGCTCATTACCTCCTTCTGTGACCTCAGAAATACCACCTTCCTTCTCTCTTCTCATGGCAACTGTAGGCTTTATTAGTAGTAACTTCTTTCATTTTTCTTCCTTAACCTTCTTTCCTCCTTTACCTCCCTCCTTCCCTCTCTCCTTTTCTTATTTCTTTTCTCAGCAGCCTTCCATCTTTCATCTTTCCATCTTTTTGTTCCTTAAACCTCCTCACCATTTCCCCTTCTTTCCTTCCCTTCTCATTCCTTTCCCTTTTTATTTTTTTCTCTTTTTTGATTTTTCTCTCCCTCCTTTTATTATTTTTTTAAAAAACCATTTATTTATTTGATACAGGGTCTCACTACACAGCTTGGACTTGCAGTGATCCTCCTGCCTCAACCTCCCCAGCACTGAGATTACAGGTGTGCATCACCACACACAGATTCCTTGGTCAACACAGACACCCAGGGTTCCCAGGCTGGCACAGCATGTGGTACCGAGTATCGAATCCAGGTCCTTGTGCTTGCCAGGCAGGTGCTTAGGCCACAAAGCTGTCTTCCCAGCCCTATTTTTTATTTTGTAAAGAATATGATTCTTGGATTATAAGTATGCCCCTTGGGAATGGACCTGCTTGGGTTGGAGGGACTTAATATCAAGTGGTTAGTTTTTTCCTTGGCTTTTCACAATAAGACAACTTTCTGACTGTTACCTGAGACCTCAGAAGGTGGTTGTTGTTATTCAGTGTCACTCATTTTGCCAGTAGCTCTGACTGGCATAAGGCTTCTGATCATCTTTATCTCTTCCTACTTTGCATGGCCCCTCCCACTTCTCATTTGACTTTAGTTCTCTGCTTTTGGTTAGGGACTTTGGTTGGCTTTTCTTTGAAGTAGATGTTATTCACATCTGCACATTGCCAAAAATCTCATTTGTCCTTTCAATAAATCTGCCCCTAAACATTTCTTACAGCCCTTTCCATATATCAGGCATTATGCTAGGTAGATAGTGGGGTCAGAGCAATGAACAAGACCCTACACTTGGCTTTGGTGTTCCCGTAGTCTTGCTAGACAGGCAGACCCAGCAGTGTCAGTCAGCATGATAAGTGTGATGGCAGAAATGTGTGCATGGGAGAAAAATATACCATGACTTCTTTAAGGAAAATTATTAGAGTTAGGGAAGTTTTCCAGTTAGGATTCTAAATGCAATAACCAACAATCTGACTGGGGAGGTGGGAGGACACTTGAAGCTATAGGATGTGATGCAGATATTTAGAGTTGTGGAGTCACAGAGCATTC
>NDGM011167866.1:0-14110 GCA_002564305.1 Octomys mimax | reverse complement strand
AAAAAAAAAAAAAGCCCTTTTAGGTCATTTGCAAAGCACACAACTTCCAATTTCTTTGGTCTAACTTGTAACTACTCATGGAGGAAACCTCTAGGTTTCTGATTAACTTTTCTGTATATTGTAGGTTGTAGACAATGCCACCTTTAAGACTTCAAAGTACAGAAAACTATTTCTCATTCTGCAGACTTTGCATGAAGATCAGCGCTCCCCAGCTGGGTGTAAGAATCAGCACAGATGCTCGCCACCTCAGTGCTGCAGCCCACCCCTCCCAGCCTTACAAAATAATGTTTTAAGAAACCCGTAAGTGGAGTTGGAGGTTTGGGGAAATATAATTCAACCACAGATAATAGAATACGAAGTATGACAGTGAAACATAAGTCACAGTTCTTTATTTTTCCTGCCAAAGAGTAAACTTTATATTTTTATCAAGAGACAATAAAAGTTGGATTCAACCCATGATTGCCATCTTGTGGAGCGGCCCAGTACTACCTGGCAGAATATTTGTCCCTCAGCTGTTTCAATAAAGTTGCCTTGGGAGATTCCTCAAGCACTACTTCCATTATCTATTTCATCCACCCATCCATTTATCTATCATCTGTCTGTCTGTCTGTCTGTCTGTCTATGCATCCGTCCATCCATCTGTCCATCTGCCTCACAACTGACATAAACCCCTTGGATTATCTCCTGTAGGTACCAGGGAGATAGGCTGCCATTGATTGAGCTGTAATATTCCTCATACTCAGTCAAGTGACAAAAACATGCCTGTGATTTTGATTTTCTAGGTTAGAGAGTTCCATATTCTCTGACATTTTAACTACATTCCTGTGCTCCATTTCTTAATTGTTGTCAAATACCTGCAAACTCAGTCTGCCTATGTTTTGGGGGGCGGAGGGGATTTCTAGTCACTGCTATGTTGTCTGTTTGGATGTACTTTCTAAGATGCTTATCTTATTTGGGGTGAGCACTGTAGGACCATTGCTAAAGCAGTACTGGACCTAAGGGTTCTACTGAGGCTTCTATCATTCCTAAAGAAGCCCAGAGCCCTAGAGCAGCCACTTAGGTTTGTTACCAACAAAATCAGATTATAATATGAACGCTCCAGAATTCCCCCATCATATTCCACATCGCCCCCACACAGTTAAATCCACCAAATAAATATACTATAAAATAATTCTAAATTCCCAAGCTATTGGGCAGCTTCAGTAATTTGAGTTTCCATGGCAGGAAGGCACAGATGAAGGTACTCTTGCTTCCTTACATGTGTGTATTCCTCAAATAGACCATTGTCAGTTGAGCTTTCAAAATGAATCACACATGACAATTCCATACCATTGCCCCCCCATCCAGTTCCACTCCAATGTTATTTCTTACTTAGGTTCTCACACGAACCTCTGAACAGATTCTCAACACAGAAGCCAGGATAACCCCGGCAAAGCACAAACCGTATCACTTCCTCCATCACTTAGACCCTACCACGGCCTCTGTCCCTCAAACTAAAGGCCAAAGTCTTTGCTGTGATTTAATACACATTTAGAAAATGGCCGCCATTCTCTGTCCTCCTCATCTCCTGTACACTCCCCGAGTTTATTTTGCCTTCGTTACCAAACTGGGTCTTGCCTCAGGATTTATTGAACCTACTACTCCCTCTTCATGGAATGTTCTCACCTCCGTGTCTTCATAACTTGCTCCCTCCAAGCCTTCAGGTCATTTCTCAAAAATCATCTTAGTGAGGCCCTTCTCTGGAAGTCAAAAATAAAATACCACCTTTCTCCCTTTTAACATCTTCCTGTCTTGCTACATGTCTACTCTTTAGCATTTGTAACCTCTTAGCAAACACCTTGCTCCTCCAGTTTTGAAAGCTATCATGACATATTTACAATTTAAAAGAACACATTTATCATCTCACCCTTCCATTGGTCAGAAGTCAAGTAATCCTAGTTGTCTCATGAAGCTGAAATCAAGGTGTCGACTGGTTTCTTTTCTCAGGAGACTTTAGAAAGATTCGGCTTCAGAGTTCAAGTTGAGTTTTTGGCAGAATTTAGATCAAGGTGTTCGCAAACAGACTCCAAGCTCCTTCCTGCCAGCCAGGAATGAAACGTTTCTCCCCAGCTAGTAATTACTTGCATTTTTTGGCTCCTAGCATCATTCTTTTGCATTCAAAAGCAACAATGAGGAGTCTAGCCCTTATCATGCTTTGAATCTCCTTGACATTCCTTCCTTCAGCCTCATCTCTCTCGTCTTCCTCATCTACTCCAGCTAAAGAAAATGCTCTGCTTATCGGGACTCAAGGATTAGATTGGCTCACCTGGAGACTTCAGCGTACAGCTCTTAAAGTTAATTATAACAGCAAATCCCTTCGCAGCAGCACTTAATTAATGTTTGATTGAATAACCAGTAGAGGAGGATTCTGAAGAACTGTGTCAGCCTTCCATCACTCTAACACAATACCTGAAAAAGGCCATTTAAGAGGAGAAAAATTTTGTTTTGTCTCACAGTTACAGGGGACGCAGTGCGCGGTCAGTTGGCTCCACTGTTTTGGTCCCCCTGGTGAGGTGGACAAAATGGCAGTCAGCACGGCAGTAGAAAGAAGTTGCTCACTTTATCACAGCTGTGGAGCAGAGGGGAGGGTCAGGAATCCCAATATTCTCTTCAGAGGCACAGGCCTCGGGACACAACTTCCTTCTACAGGCTCCACACTGTAAAGACTCCATTCTCTCACGAAAGTACCACAGGCTTGCAACCTGGGCCTTAATGCCTGAAACTGCAGGGTAAGAGGGATACCCAGATCCTAACTATGAGAGAGACTATTTTTAAAATTCTGCCTCTCAGGTTATCAGATTACCACAACAAACAATATAAATCACACCCGGGCAGAAGGGTTTCAATTTTGTATAGTGCTGCTTCTCTAGCTTCTATAAACAATTCTTAGGACAAAATGTACAAAGAACAAATAACTATAAGATGAGTGTATTTGATCCAAAACTTCTTAAGATGAAAAATGGGAGCTGTGAAAAATGATGTGTGAAAAGTGTAGTGAGCAGGCATGAACACTGTATTCACATTTTCATCAAATTTGTAAAATGAGTATACTTCTAATTTGTTTATGTCTCTTCCCATGTAATTACTCATTGAATCCAACTTGCCCTTCCAAGATGTCCAGATTTGAAAGAAATTATGTATGTATCCTAGATTCTCAAAGGTATCCATGATCCAAAAAAAAAAAAAAAAAACCAAATTGAAATCCTCTAAGATCTTTAGGCTTTTATGCAGGACTATATTGAAACGGGAATGGATATTTAGCTTTATCATAAAATACATACCTGTTCACATGAGGGTTGTGAATTAACAAATTAAGATGAAGAACAAGAAAGATAATCTAACCCTAACACCAACCATTGAAACTTCTCACCAAAACAACCATGTGTGAACTTGTAAGAGATGGCAGCGGGTGTGCCAACAATATGTGACACTGAGAAGCTGGTCACAATGTCATAGGTGTGACAATGTGTCCCATATGCTAGTGACATAACAAAGCACCTGTGTGCAACACATATTTTTAGGGAAAAAAATTAACTAAAGAACTCCTGCTTTACTATAACCTGTGGTCTACAGGCTCCTTGGCCTTTTTTCTAATTTTATGAATATCAAATATAAAAACAAAGTTTTATTATATATATTAACTATATTAGAAACAGTGGTTCCTCAGCTTATAAACTTAATTTGCTTTACAATTTGGAGGACAATGCCGTTTGTGTGGGGAAGGTGGCTGTGTTTGTGTTTGTAACCTGATACAATTTGCAATAAAAGCACAATTTTGCCAAATGCTTCTATTTGTGAATTGAATTGTTTGCAAATAGAAGCATTTGCAAACCAGTACTGTGTTTTATGTGTATTCCAAGCCAGTTCCTTTCTTATCAACTAGACCTAGACAAAGCAAAATGTTGGACATACCTGGTTTAGAAGCTAACTGTAATGACAGTATCTTGACCGTTCTTTTTAAAGCCTTAGTTATATAGGATTTAAAAATACATAATATATTTTCATTATAGCTTTAAAAGCATGCACAAAATATTTCAGTTATCTGAGGTCTTTCCTTTCAGTCTAATACACTTAGATGTCATGGGAAAAAAATCTTGATTGGGATAGTGGGTAGGGGTTTCTTTTTATTATCTTGTGATCACTTTCTGCTTTTATAAAATTTTGGTGCTTTAGTCACTTTCTTTAGACCAAAAGATTCTGTTATGGCCTCATGGCCTGATCACCTCATGTGCAAATTTAAGGGCAAAAAATGGCCTGTGCTAAGAAAATTGACTATCTGTCTACATGATTAAAGAGTTAAAAGACTTCGTATGGCTTTATAAATCTGTCTCCCTACATCCATCCTAGGGGTGTGAAAGAGCCTTCATTTACAGTTGGATTCTTTTCACTTCTATCAAATAGTTTTAAATCAGCCACTCAAAATAAGGAATTTATATGTGTATTATGTTTGACCTGTAAAATGCATATCTATTGAAACTATAAATTGAATGACAAGTGACACTGACAGAGCAACACTGTCATTGAGAAAATAAAATCAGAATGAAATAAACTTGCCTCTCACCTCAAGCCCATGATTCCTGCATAATCTCATTTTCAAGACTATTAGAGAAGAGGAAAGGGATGAGGGGAGGGAAAGGAGGATAGGAGAGGAAGGTGATAATCAAATTACGTTCATGCCTGTGTGAAAACGCCACGATGCAACCCATAAATCTGTGTAATTAATATGCACTAAAAAATATCTTTTTCTTCTTATCTTTTTCTATATGGTCACTTTTACCAGAATGCACTTGTGGACACCTTTTTTCCCTTCATAATCAGAATTAATCCAGCACCTGCATTAAGGTATCCAGATGAGCAATGTCCTACCGACATAGCCCTCAAGGCCTGTAACTGATCTGTTCTTAGGATTGAGAATGCACACAATTGAGAAGGGACTCTCCAAAGCATGTCTCCCAAGATGTGGTATGCTAAAGAGGTTAAACTCACAGATGGCTAATACATAAGACTTTCATATTTAGTGTTACATCTGGAGATCTCTGAAGGTGACCTAAAGCAGGTCTAAAACACAAAGGAACTGACAGAGAATAATTCAGGTTGTCACCTGTGCCCCAATATATCTTCTTCAAAAGCAACTACTGAAAGAATAATAACATCACAGGCAGAAGCAAAATGCTGTCAGTCCGGTAAACTGTGGGTGGCGAATCTGCGGCAAGATGAATTGCTGGCCAACACACTTGTCAAGAAAGCATGAGCCAACTCCAACCCCATCCAATCTTACCCTTGTTTCCTTTTCTCTATCTTACACCTACCTCTTGAAAAAATTGTAGTAATATAAATTTAACCTAAAATTTACTTTTCTATCCTTTTGAATCATACAGTGACATGATATTAAATCTACTCACATTGCTGTGCTACCACCATGACCATCTAGCTGCAGATGTCTTCTCATCTCATCGTGCAAAACTAAACTTGCACCTGTTAAATAAACCCTTGCTCCTTATGCTACGGCCTTCCCACATTCACCTTTTAAAATTAACTTATTGAGGCTGGGCATGTAGCTAAGAAGCAGAGTACCTGGCTAGCATGTAAAAGTCCCTAGGTTCAAGCCCCAGTATCAAGGGAAAGAGGGTGAGAAACCAGCAGCTAAAATTATTATTATTATTATTATTATTATTATGTTTACTAAAAGCCAATGTTCCTTCAGTGCAGGGATGGGAAAGTAGATATAAAGGACTCAAAAAATAGACCCTCTCCAAAATAAAAAACTCAATCCAAATATGGACAAGTGAAATGAAGACACTTCTCATAAGAAGTACAAATGAACATGCCAGCGAGATAGTTCAGCAGACTAAGCTCCTGCTTAGGCAAGAGCAGGGACCAGGATTTGATCCCTGGAGCCACATGCCACTCTGGTCCCACCCTTGGGCACGGTGAGCTGATGACCCAGCATGGTACTGTAATCCCAGTGCTGGGGAGGCTAAACACAGGAGGATCACTACAATTCTGAGCTGTATAATGAGATCCTGCACCGAATACATTTTTAAAAAAGAAGTACAAGTGGCCAATAAATACATGAAGAAATCCTCAACATCACTGGCTATTAGAGCAATGCAAATTAAAACAAGACTGAGATTCCATAGTACATCAGAAAGAATAGTTGCCTTCAAGGAGTCAATAAAAGCAAATGTTTACGAGGCTGAAAGGGAAAAGCTATCCTTCTATATAGCTGGAGGAATGTAGACTTTTACATAAACTATGGAAATCAAAATGGAGGTTCCTCAAAAAATGAAAAATAGAAATTCTACTGGACCCAGGTATTCCCCTTCCCAAATAAGTTAAAGATATGATATTCCAGAGCTACATGCATACCCATCTATAGTAGCACAATTCGTAATGGCTAAGCCTTAGAAGCAGTCTCTGTGTCCCTCTACTGATAAGTGGATGAAGAAAGTGTGAGGTTTACACACAATAGGGCACTGTTCTGCCATCAAGATAACTTGTGGTGGAAAAGACATCTTGAGACCATAATGGCTAAGTGAAATAAATCAGATGCACAAGCTTAAGTAACACATGACTTCTCTTATAGGAGAAGCCCAAATTACAATGAACAAAAAGAAAAATAAATTAAAGAACAAAAGAAAAGATTGATAATAGGAAGTAGCAAGATTAATCTCAGATGGGAAAGGAATAGAGATAAAGGCAGGAGGGAAATGACAGGAAAGAAAAAGGAGATGGAAAAGGAAATTTAAAATGTCATACACATGTACCAACTCTACACAGGAACACGAGCATTATGTACTTCAAACATGTACTATTTAAAAATCCACAGTAGCTGCATCTTTTCTTCTAGAAAATACCTTTTTAAAATAAATTCAGTTTACCAGTATGTATTATGCAATCAACCAGAACTGTTTTGTTTGCTTCTAACAGGACCACAACTCAAGGTTTTAAGGGGAAACTATAGTAAAAAATCAAACTATACTGACTGTAAGAATGGTGGACAATTCATATAACTATAGAAAGGACGGGATATCTTGGATAACTGTACTGTAGATTTCTGCTGGTCTAGTGAAAGGAGCAGTTAATGCCTAATTTTCTTCTCTTTCCTTTCTAATTTTTATAATTCTTTACCAATGTTATAGACATATCTGATAATCTGAACAACTAATTTGAAGACAATATGTAATATAATGACCATTGTTATATTCCTATCATTTTGTTTTGTTTTGTATCATTTCTAATTAATTTTTACTATTTTTGTATTCTCTTTAAGAATTAGAAAGGACAGGAATATATCTGAGGATTCAAACCAGTAAGAAGACTTGAAATACCTTCAAGGCGATATCTATAAGAAAGCCTCATACTGCTCGTCTCTGCCTCTCATCTGACCTCGTTTTCCTCTAGTGGATCTCAAGCAGGAGACCACTCACATGTCACACTGTCTTAGAGATACTTTTGTTTGTCACAACTATAGAATTCTACAGGAATTTAGCAGGTCACAGCTCTGAGGGCCCCTAGACATCCTACAATGTCCAAGCCAACTCCTACAACAGAGTTCCCTACACAACTACCGTACTGGATTCAGGAAACCGGTCTGCTCCATATCTATCACTTTCAAGTATTCAGTCACACAAAACTCTTATTCCTAAGCATCTCATTGGACACCCTCCCAATTAGGACAGGACTGAATTTTACACCTAGTCCCTGTATTTTAAAATACTCTGAAAGCTAGGCAGCCAAATAGCTCAATGGATTAAAGCATCTGCAAGCAGGCGCAGGAGCCAAGGTTTCGATCCCTGGGTCTGCCAGGACAGCCCCACCCCTGGGGAGCCCTGTAACAGCAATTGAGACTGGGCATGGTGGCACGGAACCGTAATCCCAGCTCTTGGTAAGCTGTAAACAGGCGGATCACTACAAGTCCGATCTAGTAGTGAGACTCTGAACACCCTGTAGACACTTCTCTAAAATACAAAACTAAAAAATTAAAATTAAAATTAAATAAAATTCTCTGAAAAAGAGTCAAGTTAAGCTTATCTGTGCCACTTACCAAACAACACAGCTATAAATGTAGGAACACAGAGCCCAGAGTGACCCTAGAGGAACCCTCCCTCCCTACTGTGATATTCCAGGGTTGCAGGCACTAGAAGAAGCTAAAAAGACAGTTCAAATAAAGTAGAAATTTCTCACTGACTACACTTCTTCTTAGGTCTTTTTAGTCTTTTGAGTGCTGTTTCTATAGCCAATTCTTTAAAACAAAAACATCTACAACCAAAGCATGTGCTACACCCAAACTATGTACTTAAGTACTTTTTGTAACCAGCTAACGTACTTAACCATCTAATCTTAAGAAAAAATGATTTGCCTAAAGATAAATTAATTCAAGTAATGAGATATGCAAAAGAGGAGAAAGCAGAGATGTTTCTAAGGTTTGCTTTTGAAATTGGCAAAAAATAATGAATCTTTATGTCTACAGTGATAAAGTTGGACTCCTCTCCTCTCAGTATCTCTGTCTTCTGTTAGATTGCTTGCAGATCCACTGAAATTAGATGTCAGTGTAAATTATGGCACAGGCTGACTTACTAGCCAAAGCTATGAAGGGTAGACACATAAAAACAAGGTGCTATCGAATGTAATTGCTTCTGATCTTAAAATTCTTAAATGACAAAATTGGTCCTGATGTGGTATTTACATCAGGTATTCCCTTTAATTGACACTGGCCCACTTAGAGACCTTTCTCTTTCTTGAATGGTTTTATTACCCCCCCCCCCAGTTCTTAAATTCTAGAAGAGGAAAATCAGCAACTTATCACTTAGATACATGAGAGAAGAGGATGACAGCGTGAGATGGTAGTAGAGGAACTCGAGATCACCAAATTTCGTATGGGGTCTTGTCCCTATAAAGTCTTAAGTGAGAAAATAAATCTGGGCAGAGAGCATTTGAGATAATGCTTCGATGGAAGTTAGCACTTTCTTGAACCTTGCTAAATTAGGAAGAAAGCCCCATTTGCAAACATTTCCATTCTTGTCTATTTCAATAAGGCAAAAGATGAAAAAGCATGACCCCCAGGGCTCCTGGAAGAAGGAGATGCATGGTTCTGTCTGCTCATTTAAATACTTAACAAGCCACAGGGAGAAAAGAAGACATCCCATTTCACTGCCCATAACATATGTCAGTAAGTCATAAAAATAAATCATCCTCTGGACGGCTTGTGAACATTGCTTAGCCTCCTGTGAGACATTAGCGCTTGTTCTTAAGCCAAAAAAGCAAACAATCCAACTGTCTATCTAATATGTGTTCCTCCCCTGCCAGAAGAAACTGTTCCCAGAAAATAAAGGACAATTAGTTAATTTCTATCCTGCCTTTATGGCAAGCTATAATGTTCTTTCTGTCTAGGTATTAATTCTTTTCTTACAGAACTTCTTTTAATTAAAGTGCAATATCTCAAGACTATTCTTAGATTTAGAAAAACTAGAGGAAAATCTGCTTTTATGCTTTATATTGATCAAATTAATAAACAATACCTATAGATACAGGCTTTGGGACACCTAGAATCAAAAAGTAAACTACACTTTGGAGGAAAGAAACTGTATTTAATAAAAGTTTTTCCTTCTCTCTTGTGACTAAATTTGACTAAAGTATAACAGTGTGCTTAAAAATATTTCTAAAAACCATCTAACTGGTTTCAAAGTAAAATGCTAGTTTAGACTTGACTGTAATATCAAAAGCAGAAAATCAGGTCCTATCTAAGAAACTAAAACCAAGATCAGCTGTTTTTCTTGTGATTCTTTCTGATTGTAAGCTTCAACTGGAAGGCATTTTGATCTGCTACCACCTACATTAGGGGCAGTGGCAGGTGACAGTGTTGCCCAGAGCACACTTCATCGAGTCTCCCCCGTCTTCTGAAGGATGAACAGAAGAGCAGGAAGAATGAGGGATAACGTCACAGACGCGCTGAGGCACATACCCAGAATTACTTGGCTCTAGCATTCGCTCACTATTGCCTGCCACACAGCTTCCTTCTCACTGCCTCGCCTTATTCCCACCTAATGCCACCCCAGTTCTTTTCAGGAACAGTGTGTAAGAAAGGTCTCAGGTGTTTAGAACCTATCTGGTGAGCACAAGGGTTTTGGCTTTTCACCCCATACATTTTGATTCTCTTTACTGATTTCTGCTTCTGCACTCCATGTGGTCCAGCCTTTGCCTAACACCCTTGATACAGGAGACACAGCACACCAGGGAAGCCCCATCATAGAGCACTCAGCCAGCAGCTGGCCTGAATCTGCAGTGGCTCCTTTGTCCGAACACTGTCTCAGCTGCTACTGTACCATGTAACCTCTGGGGACAATGATGGCTCTGACTCTAGTGCCAAGAGGGCTGAAACTTGCAAAGGCACCAACCACATCTCCTGCAGATGGTAGCACTTCTAGTTCTTGTTCTTCTGGGCCTGGAAGCTGGCTGCTCCCCTGACCTGGTCTTCTATGTGTGGGGCTTGCACCACTTCTGAGGGGGGTGAACCCTGAATATGCCACTGCCATTTTCCCAAGTGGCCAGAAGCACATCCTGCTGGATCACAACATCAAAGCTGCAAAGATGTCTTCTCATTCATACGTGGTACCGTGTTGTATCTGTACCAAAAGACTTGTTTCCTGTTTCCAGTATTTTATTCATGAGGAAGTAGTAAAGGAAATCATAAACCTAACGATCATCACATTAAGCTTCACCGCCAATATCTGAAGTTAGACATTAAAGTCAACTTTCAGGCATTGTCTCTCCATGGAGAAGCAGAGTTTTACCAACGCAAGTTGACTCCTACTGTCTCGTGTACCAGAATACAATGTCTGAAGCCCCTTAGAAAAGATGTTTTAGTTACTTTTCTCCTTGTTGAGGCAAAATATCCAACACCCAAAGCCAAAAAAGAAAAGGCTTATTTTGGTTTATACTATGTGGAGGTTTCTGTCCACAATCAACTGGCTCCCAGGCACTCGGCACAGCAGAGGGACATTGCAAAAGAGAAAGAGTCCATGGCAGAGCAGGGCGGGAAGGAGGCAACGAAGGCACAAAATGTCAAAGCTGCTTTTTTCTGACCCTTTATGCTCCACGCAGCATACCTAATTTTTGAGTGGTGCCACCTACACCCAGGATTGTGCCCTCAATCCCAGCTTCATATTCTCAATCCCAGTCTCACACCCTAATCTAGCTTCCATCAACACTCCCTACCTGTGACCACATGGGGCTTTAGAGGGACATCTAGATGCTATCCACAGCATACAGCTTGGGCTTCATTAACAAGGACTAGAAGCACTTGCTTCCTGGCTAGCTTACATTCAATATTTTAACTTCAAACAACTAAAAAATACACACACTAAACATAGCCTCACCAGTGCAGCTGTACAGAAAAATGGGAACAAATTCTGAGGGACTTATGAGGAACCAACTAAAATAAAGCAAAACAAAACAATAACAGAAAGAAAAGAAACCAACTAAATAAAGAGCACAAAGGAAAAATATGAACAACTGATTGGAAGTCATTTAATATCATCTTTATAATATCTCTCTCTCTGTTACACACACACACACACACACACACACACACACACAATGTGACTACATTCTATGTATCAAATACTATAAAAAATCCAGCTGTGGGTTCCCTTCATCCTCTACCCTCTCCTTTATCACATGCAAAAATAACAACCTTTACTTCATTGTTCTCCTTATGACATATAAATTCCCTATTAGAATATTAGGAAGTAAAATATAAAATGTTTCAAAGTAACCTTTGGCTTTGAAGCTATGAAATAATCACAACAGATAAATTAAAATCTGACACAGTGACAAATGTCACATGTGCCTAAGCACTGGAGCTGGAAGCGGGGCTGGAGGATGGAGAGCTGGCAGTGTGAAAATACTCCAGCTTCAAGAATAATGAATATAAAGTAATTACGTTTCAGAGAACAATGATATAAGGAGGCTGGGCTGTTAATATTCATTTCTTTAGGTTATTTTCCCCCTGATACCCATGCAAGATTAAGGTTTTAGGAGATTGTTCCAGCTCTACTTCCTTTCTCTACAGATGCCTGTCCGCCTTCGGTTTTACGATTTAAATCAGGCTTGCATTTTGCTGCCCGGGATGGTTCAAGCACAATGAAAAGACTGAACATTCAGTGACCTGAGCTCTGTGCCCTCTTGCTGCAAAGTATAATACAGTTCCTTCAAACTGATAATTGTCACCAGAAGGAATCCATATTAAAACCTTAATCTTCCACCAAAATTCTCTCAGTGAAAGCCTATAATCTGTCCATCCTAGTGCATTCAACTGTCAGGAATAGATGCATTAGCCTCACCTGCTCCCAACAGCACACGGCTCCCCTATTCTGCTGGTTTTGTCTCCTGCCTTAATGATTAGGACTGTTCCTATCATCTCCTTCCACTCTTCGCTCAAACATCCTGGTGCTGTCATTTAGCTCACTGCTGAATACTAACAAGGATATGTGATTTATGTGGAATTGGAGTTTCCTTTGGGGTTTTTACCACCAAAACTGAATCACTCTTATTTCTCCCCTCCCCTATTTTTAATCTTACCACCCCAATTATACCAAATTTTCCAACGTAGTCTCACGATCACGGTTATAAAACTGGTATCAAAAGGTAAATAGGCAGACAAAGCCACCCCAAGGGTCTCCGCGGCAGAAGACTCACAATCTCAGTGCCAATTTAAGGCCAGTTGGAACAGTAGCTTCTTTTAACTATGGAAATTTGAAACGAGTCTGTAGGGGTCAAATCCACTCCCTATTACCAACTACAAACTAACCATTTTCTCACAGCAATTCACTATCTGTCATGAACCTTGCCAAAGGACAAACGAAAAAGACAGAAAAAAAAAAAAAAAAAACCTGAAAAAAAAATCCTGAAGCATTCCTCGCATTGCTTATAGTTAGCCTGTTTCACCATTAGTAATGGATGCTTTGCTGCAAAGAATTAGGCTTCAAGAAGGGGGTAGGAAGAAAGGGGAATGGCAGATTAAGGAAGAAATACTACACTTTTAGCCAGCTTTCCTGTCACTGCCTCTATGAAGGCAGAAACTCTCTTGATAAAAAAAAGGACACCCAAGCCAGGACTGAATACAAAACTAAACTATTAAAAAATCAAGTCAATGTTTAAAAGGAATCAACACAAGTTACTTATCCTTAAAAATTAATGTAAGTCATTGTAAATGCACTGTCTATATTCATAAACATGTATTTCTCATTTTTATAACTAGAAAAAATTGTAATCACTTTCTTATACACTATAGCGTTCAATAGTTGCATGATGCTGTGAGAGAAATAGCCTCTATTTCTAATAAGTTAATCAAACAAAACACAAAACATTTGCAAATTATGTCACAAACGATGATACAAAGGTGGTTCTGCGAACAAAGGACAGCATTGAATCTTAATCCACAGTTTGCCATATTTCAATTTTAAAGTTCTCTTGAATTTTTTGCTCTTTTCTTAGTAAATATAGCAAGGTTTTTAGTGATAGTCCAGAAATAAAGAAAAGGACTCTAAGTCTCCCCCTTGAACAGATTAATTCTGCCTGCATGGAAGTAACTATAGTATCTAAATGTCACTCAATGGTATATAAGCTTCACTGGCCCATAAAAATATCACTTTCCCATGAATGAGAAACAGGATTAAGATCAAAGAATAAAGGCCATATTTTAGAAGTTGGAGATAAATTATTTAAAAATATGTGAGTGGAATAAGCTGAACCAAAAGAGAAGGAAAATATTCTTACTTGAAATATGTATGTTTTACAATATACTACACTTGTGCTATTACATTTTAAAGTAATGATTTATTTTTTATATTTTTATGTATTAAGTACTGGTCTCACTACACAGATTGGACTTGTAGTGATCCTTTTGTTTTTCAGCCTCCCAAGCACTGTGATTACAGGGACAGGCCACCACGCCCAGTCTCAATCTCTGTCTCAGCGCACCCTGAGAGCGGGGCTGGCACAGCATGCCAGGGATTGAACCCCTGGCCCCTGTGTCTGCCTAAGCAGGTGCTTTAATCTGCTGAGCTAT
>NDGM011167852.1:0-11772 GCA_002564305.1 Octomys mimax | reverse complement strand
TACACACACACACACACACACACACACACACACACACACACACTGGAAAGTATGCATATGTATCCTATTCTTGAAAAAGAGAGAGACTCTTTGACTATGAATTTAGCACAAGATTATCAATTTAAATATTATTTATCTATTGAAAAGATGTAATAAAATCTTGAAAAACGATACAATCAAAATGAGTTCTTTCATTTGGATTTGAGAGTTTGATAAAGGCCCAGTTAACTTTTTCCATCGCGGGTGTTAATAAGACTATTGAGAAAGCAAGTACCATGAGGTCTTTTGATTCTCTGACCATGTCCTATTTGGATAGAACAAGAGATATATAGAAGCAGAAGATTTACATTGCTGAAGCTACTAGACAAGAACAGACATATGGAACTCTCGTCATCAATCCCTGCATGGTCAGAAACAAAACAGTGAGCCAACAAGAAAGCTCAGAGGAGTAAGTACCTGTTTTGGCAAGCACTTGGTTCAATCCCTGGTGCTGCATGCTGCACTGACCCTGCCACCAGGGTTTGCTGAGCTTGGCAAAGAGTCTGGGAGTGGTGGCACACACCTGTAATCCTAGCACTGGGGAGGCTGAATACAGGAGGATCACTCTGAGTCCAAGCTGAGTGATGAGACCCTATACCAAATACATAAATGAAAAAGAAGAAATAAAATGGTAACACTCATACCACAAAGCAATCTTCCTCTTTAATTGGATTTTTCACTACAGTATGAGAGTTACATGCTGTGCTGGTAGTAAATCTCATGGCAAGATCCACAGAATAGGCTTTTCCCAGCAGGACACAGTATGATGGGAAATTTGAGAGACCTTCTAGAAATTCTCCATATAAAGATTTTTTGGAGGGATTGCTCTGGTTTTCTTCATATTCCAAATCTTTTCAGAAGGTTTAATCATTTAAATTGTGAATAATCATTTGTTTTTAAAAAGAATAGTGTGTATTTGGGTGAGCTGTAGACCAGCCTGCTTTTCCCAGCAGCAAGCCCATCTGTTAGGATCGTGAAAATTTATTTTAGTCCCAATTTTCACAAAGATTCATTAGATTTACAAGTATTGTTTTTCCCTTCTCTTGTCCTTTTCTTCTGCCTTTTGTTTACTTAGTTTTGGGTACTTAGAATCAGTTCTCCCTACAGCTATTTTGCAGTTAATAAAATTTTAAAATAATTCTATCTACTAGTCAGAAATGCATGTGATCAAGACTTAACACAAAAACTACGAGTCTTGTTTTTATTTTTAACAACTATGACCTTATGCATATTTTTGTATTCATCTCCTTATAATTTTATCTCCCTCATCCGCTTGCAATCTACTTTAAACAACAAAACCAAACTTTGTCTGATTATTTACAACCTTTCTCCTTCCTAACATTATAACACACGTTATTTGTACTAATGTTAATATTTTTACAACAGAGTTAGGACTATATAGTTCATCTCTATGTTGATATCAACTACCACATAAAACTCCTTATGCTACAAATTCAATAAAAGTTTGCAAATAAATGCTTTCCTGAAAAGAATCTAATGTACTATAGTACAGTATATTGTATTAGTTACATATATTAACTGTCTTGCTTGGTTTATGTCCCTCTATAACTCATAGCAAACCCTAAGTTCAAAAAATGTGTTGTCAACATCAAAATGAGTAACAAAATGAGTGAGCAAAGAAGCACAAGTTTATCTAGATTCAAGGACTTTTTCTCTGACTCTTTCCTTCCACTATAACCTCCAAAATGTGATGACTCTTCTTGGTAACTCTTAAAGGCATGCCACCCACTTAGAAGATGGGTGCAAAGGGACCCAGCATGCAACAAATGAGGTGTTGTTGTAGGGTCTGGGCAGAAGAGTGGAGAGCGATGAAAGGAGCGCAAACATTGTGACTATTGTCTGCCAGGGAGCCCTGAGTCCTGGGGTTCTGAAAGAGGAAGTGCAACATTCTGACCACAGCAGAAATGTCTGAATATTTAAGTATGCCTTTCACAATCTACTTAACTCATTACGCCTGCTCTTTTTAAGGAAGGATATTTAAATTGCCTGTGGTTGTTTCTGTATAATACTAGAAAAATGTATCCTCTTTCTTGCTGCTAAATCATTTAATGTGATCACAGATGCTAAGTTTCTTACCTGGCAAAGGCAACGGTTATGAAACTAGGAAAAGAATGACATTCTTCCTTCTTTTTGCCAACTTCATGCTTCTACTTGATATTTAGCTGTAGGAAGTAAAATATAATACCTCTGCTAATTTTTATTAGTTCATTAAAAAGAATGGTTTGTGCTAGTATCTTCTCACCCTATATCCAATTTTTTCTGCCTATGTCTTGTAATCTGAGCAACTACTTTGAAGAGAATAATACACAATATATTAACCATTATTAATCCATTATCTTGCTTTGAAATTCTATATTATTGTTTCTAGTATTTTCTCTCTCTTTATATATACAATTATATATATGTAATTTATATATATAATTATATATATAATTTTTCTTGGTTTACGATGATGTTGGCCATTGATTTGTCATATACACAGTAAGGTATGAGGTTGAGCTGACTGAGGACACCCAGAAAAAAAAAGAAAAATCCTAAATGAATGGGCACTCTGATGGTCTACTCTTAAGAGCTGAGTCTTTGCGTTTATCACTAACTGTGTGTGTGTGTTGAGGGAAAGGGAAGAAAAGGTGAAAAACTATGGTTTTGTAATATGAAGGCTAGAAATATTTTTAATAATTTTACTAGGAAAGAAAGGACCAAGGCAATAATTTCCAAATTTCAAAAATCTAAATGGGAGGACAAACAAAAACAGTAGAATGAGATTTACCTACTTCACGTTGTCATTCAAAGTATTAATGTGAAGTTTTCAGTTCTTATTTTCTTAATGTTAATTTTTTCATTACACCATGTTTTGCCTTAATTTCTATGGATAATGTTTTGTGTACTATTTTGAACAGAATGGTGATAGTGGGCATCCCTGTCTTATTCTTGATTATAAAGAAAAAGCTTTCCATTTTTCCTGATTTAAAATGATTTCAAAAAAAATAATAACAATATGATTTCAGCCACTGATTTGCCATAAATGGCTTTCATCAGATTCATGAAAAGTCTTCTGTACTTAATTTTAGGAGGGATTTTTAATCATCAAAAAGTGTGTATTTTGTCAAAAGCTCTTCCTGCAGGTACTAATAAGACCATGTGATCATTTTCCTTGCTTTTATTTACATGATGTATTACATTAATTGATTTGCATATACTGAACCCACTTGCAATCTAGGATAAAATCTACTTGGTCATGATACGTGATCCTTTTGATGATATGTCACATTTTTTAGTACTCTACTGTGGATATGTGTGTCTATGTTCATTAGAGAAGTTTGCCTGTAGTTATCTTTTTTAATTGGATCTTTTTCTAGTTTTGTATAAGAAAGCTGAATTCCAGAAATAGGTTGGGAAGCACTTCTTCCTTTTCAATTTCATTGAAGAATTTGTGGAATATTGGTGATATATATCCTTAAAGATTTGTTAAAATTCATCAGTAAATCCCTCAGATCCTTTTTTTTAGTTGATAAATACTTTATTTTCTTATTTTGCTATTTTATTTTATCAGTACATGTTTTCAGTACATGCTTTTCACAACCATACTGGAAAGTTGATACATGAACATAAAACAGCTTCTTTTGTTAATGCCATTCTCTCCCCTCCCTTCCTCTCCCTCAAGTTTTCCTGTTCCATTTTTCATTCTTGCTGGTACTGTTAATCTTAGTCCATGGCTATGGCAAATTCACTGAGGTTCTTATGACCTTGTACTTGGAAAGCTTCACTCTTCTTATTTGTACTTCCAAGTCCCTTCAATCCAATCCCATAGACCTCTAGGTTCCTTACCTCAGCACACACTGGTGAGGATGCCCTTGGTCTTGGTAAGCACTAGCAAGGATGCCACTGGGATGTGGAGCTTGGAGTAGAGTGAAAGGAAAGAGGTTCATGTATGCAGAGTCCAGGCGCATACATGAGTCCAACCTCTATAGTGCTCATTCATTGTTTTCCTCAGGCTGTTTTGAATCCTCTATTATAACAGCTTCCCCAAGAGCCAAAAGGCCTGGGGCAGTGCACACCAGCCATGGTGGCTCCACTTCCCCTCCTCAATGCTCTAAATGTTAAGTTTAATCTATAAATATCACCTTTCCAATTAATTTTATGAGTGGAGGTGCAAGACCCTGCCCAGTGCAGAATACCTGTGACTTTATAGAATCCTTTTTTTAAAAAATTCATTTTAATGAGAAAAAAGATAAAACAACAATGAAACAGTTTCAAAACAGGTTAAGAAGGGTAGTTACAACAATTAATACATTGCATATCCTTGTCTTCATAGTAGTTATTCAGAGGACAAAATGTAGACATGATATCTTGTCTAAACAATACTAGTACAAACCTTTCTTCTCAATAAACTAAGAGAAAGTAGCTGTATATGTATTGTTATCTATCTGGTGTATATGTACATATTCTTTCTTTCTTCTTTCTTTCTTTCTTCTTTCTTTCTTTCTTTTCTTTTTGTTTTCTTTTCTTTTCTATTCTTTTCTTTTCTTTCACAACAAAACAGTCTAGGCCTTGGCCTAAAGCAAACAAGCTGCCTCAGTCCTGAGAGAAACATACTGTTTAATTAAGGTCAGCTATTAGTTGCCAGACAACCTTGTGTCACATGTTACTAACTTTGCAAAAGTATGGAATCCTCTCTGAGTCCTTCTGAAGTGACTCCTATAGTCAGCCATGGTAGATCACCAAATTCCTTCATTATTGTCTTTCTGAAAAATTATGGCCAGAATGCTTCATGGTAAAGCTAAGTGAATTAAAATTTAATGTCATAAAGCCTTATCACTGAAACAATTTTCATGATCATGAAAAATAAAAAACAAAATAAGATACTTTCTCCACATTTATAAATTTTCAATATTGTAGAGAAGGACTTTTAGGGACATCTAATCCAAATCCCTAATTTTAGAAAGGAAAAAAAAGGCACAAATTGGACCCAGTGTTACACCATTAACCTGAGACAAGGATAAGAGTACACAACTTGATGAGCAGGTTCCAGCGGCTTATTCATGGTATTTTTACCACTCTCCATCAAGACTGTTATAATTGATGCCTGGATGTAGCTCAGTGGTAGGGCACTGGCTTAGCAAGCGCAATCCTTACTATTAAAAAAGATTGTTTTGACAATTATCAAATATTGATAATATCTAGAGATTATTAGATCCATAAATCAAAAAGAATCCCAGTTAATGCAACAACTTAGATTTTTGAATTAAGTTTAATGGTCTGTCATAAATACTAAAGGATGATTTAGCAAAAATTCTTTAAAAAGTGACATTGAACTCAATCAATAAGGGTAAACAGGTGAATGGAATAGCTATGTTATATAACAAATTTCCTGCAAACTTTCCTCTATGTGGCTTCTATTTAAAAAAAAAAATAAGTTTTGAAGGTATGGTAGGCCTCACTGGTAATCCTAGTTCTCTAGAAGACTAAGGAAGGAATATTAAAAGATTAGTCCCAGCTCATACAACTTAATCCCCCAAAACCCTGCCTTACAATAAAAAAAATCTATGGATATAGCTTAATATGAAGACCTGCACTTCAATTTTTTAACATCACAAGTAAGCAGTCTATCAATAAACAAATAAGTAATAATTGTTTAAACCATACATTTTGATAAAGCTTATCCTATGGGTAATATTCCTTTCATTTATTAAATGCATATTCCTTAGAAAAAAAGTTTGAGACCTTCTAGGTGTTTTATTCTCTTATTTCAAGGGCATATTGTCTCTTAAATCCCCTTCCGAAAATAGAAAGCCATGGTTAACCTTCAAGGTCAGAAGTCACAGACATCCAGGTCTAGAGTTGACACAACCAATACTCTACAAAGAAGTCAAGATCCTATTTCTTCAACTATGAATGCAAGCAGGCCCCAGGATATCATGCCACCCTAAGACTTCAAGATTGCTTCTGTAACATCTCCAGATGTGCTATCACACAACCCTAGTTTATTCATTTAGTCATAGTAACTAGATGCTTGGGTCTCTGAAGGTGTACCTGCTGCCCATAGTTCAAGGCTTAGGAAGGTGTGTGTTGCTATAGGGAGGTGGTAGAATATCTAGGAAGTGAAACCTAGTGGAAGGTTCTCTGAGCATTGAAATTATCCCCTTGAAAAGCATTATGGAATCACAGCTCATTCTCACTCTCTTGCTTCCTGGATATGAGGTGAACAGCTCTGTTCCACTATGTACTCCTCCCATGATGCGCTGTCTGGCCACAGGCCCAAAAGGCCATGGACTGAAACCTACAAAACTATAGGCCACAATAAGACTTTCCGTTTTATTAGTTATTTTGTTTTAGCAACAGAAATCTGAATAGCATTGGAAACTTTAGGTAACTTGCAGCATAATTACCTGGAAAGTGGTAATTCTTTTCTGGAAAAAGAGAAAAATCCATAAAGGTTATGACAAATTCTTGTAAATGCAGCTTGGTGGTTCAGTTTAATGTGATCTTCATCAATCTAAATTCTGAAAGAAGGTTTTAGTGATTCTCCCTACCTCTAGAAAAGACCATTAGATAATAAATGTCTCAATTTAATGAGAATCTTCTCTGGTATTTTAAA
Organism: Octomys mimax; assembly: GCA_002564305.1. Taxonomy (NCBI): domain Eukaryota; kingdom Metazoa; phylum Chordata; class Mammalia; order Rodentia; family Octodontidae; genus Octomys; species Octomys mimax. Next base: position 5,114 of record NDGM011167852.1, on the reverse strand, counting down.
GCAAGTATTATAAAGCACAGATTTGCAATCCTTCCAATATGTAGTTCATCCACAATCCAAAAATTACTTTATGGTAATCTCCAACATTACTTACATCTCTAACAAAGTAACTTATACTTGAAGAGATACATTTAAAAGTCAAACAATACCACACTGCTTTTGTAAAGTCAGAATATTAAGAGAAAATTTCTTAGTTCAACTTAGGAATGGACAAGATCATCAGTTATATATTACCTTCAGTGAGGGGATCAAAAGACAGTCTTTGCTTTAATTCCTGGCAAAGAAATCTTAACTTCAGAAACATCAATGGTTCCACCTTGTCAAAGTCACAGGACACTAACCGAGCCTGACAATCTAGTGTAAAACAATGCTCCATTATAGTAGATTCAAAAGTCCAAACCTTAATAGTTTTTTGTATTCTGTCAAATATTGTCAACTTTATTTATTTAGATTCATGTAAGGTATAGATTTTAGCAAACAGATTCAAGCTTTCACCCAAGTAAAGAGCCTTTGCAAGTTCATAAGCTCTTCAATAGGAAGCTCTTATTTTTTACCTTGCTCTTGCTTTTGGAAGAAATGATTCAGACCCTCATGGCCTAAGGTTTTCCTGGAGTCAATCTTATGACCACTTACTAAGTTTTTAATGCATATTTATGGTTGCAGAGATGAACCAGCTGTGATGTTTCATTGCAAAAATTTGCTCCTTCATCCCAGTAAGTATCCCTGGAATATCACAACAAAGCATTTGACAGCCAATTTCAGGAATGTTCGTGTAAAATTATGTAGAAATCCCTTAAGATTTCAGAGAAGGAAATTTTCCTTAAAATATTGACCATGTTCCATGACAGTTTAGAATATTTAAGAAGGATAGTTGAAACACAAGCATAGATGATGTGAGAAGGGCAATACTATAACTTAACATAAAACTAAAAGATGACTTGACAAATGTAGAAAACCGACTTGAATAAGCACACTTGCCAATACATCTTCCAGCTTGGTGAGTCTTCTAATGACTACATTCTCAGAAGTACCATGATTCAACTTTCAGAAAATTCTGAAACAGAGTCCTGTACTTAACTGATTGCTGAATTTTTGATCCATAGCAACTATGAGTTTCGTCAGTCATGGAATGACTTTTGCACAGTATTAGGTAATAAATTCAGGTGTTACAATTAACCACAAGTTTAATATCATAATCAAGAACCCATAATATGTTCTTATCCATGATAATAGTAAGAAAGAATTAAACAAAAAGTTACAAGTGGCAAAACTTAGGGTTCCTTTTTTAATAAAAAGAAGTTTAGGCAAAAAATAAACCAATAAGGTGTTAAGAAGGTAATGGTGGTGCCCACAATAAAAAAAAAAATAGCAGTAGAGAGTAGGAAAAGTGGCTTGAGAGAAAATCATCTTTTAATATTGTAAGTGTAGAGAACTACATTTTAAAAGAAGCTATAGTGATAATTACAAATTGATGGGTTATAATGATTTCTTAAAATTTGGTTTGTTCAATTACCTCATTTTACAGGTACAGCCAAAGCTTTCACAAAAATCCCTGTGTTTAGAAGGGCAGAGGCTTTGTTTAGTGTTCATTTTTCAACAAATGGCCTGCTTTTCAGTGAATTCATGAATTGAGTAACTAGCCTGTACATTTTAACTGTTCTTTGTTGATTCTGAAACAATTACTTGATGAGTGTGGTAAGACCTGTTTCTCCTACAATCCTCAAACTGTGGGATGGGAAAGGGGGTGGGTAGAATGATTTTTTTCTTACCAATCACATTGTTTGTCATGCGCTTAACTTGGTCCCAGTAGTTGCTATTTTCCTTGGTAGTGAATCACCACAACGGCAACTACTCTGAGATTTGATTGACTTTAAGTTGCAAATGATTGACAGTCTTAATACTCAAATACAGATTCTTCTTTAAGGAAAGGGGGCGTCCCTTTTTGGAGATGCCTCTACACTAGAGAATACTGAATCTACTGTTATATTGCATAATGTTGCATGGTATGTGTTAATCATTCAAACTAAGGCTGATCTAACTTTGATGAAAATATTGAAGAAATGCCTCAGTAAGCTCTTGCTCATGATAGAAAGCTAGACATATTTTCTGCAGAACTGTCTTTCAGTAATAAAATAAAATATGATGCCAAAATATGACTCTTCTGTGAGGAGGCAAAGTTTATAAGAAATAGAATGCAACATTAATTATTACAAATAATAATTTGGCTCAAAAGGCAGGAAGGCAGTGGCAAGGGTGTCCCCAATCCCAGCTGATGGCAATGCTGGCTCCCTGGCCCCACATGATGTGTGGAGGAGACAGGAGCAGGTAGACCTCTCTGCCACAGAAACAGGCCTCACACAATCCATGTGGGAGGCAGGATGACAGAGGCCAAAATACAAAATGTTGTAGAGCTTTGCTGCTGGGTCTTCAGCAGCATAGAAGTGACTATCACACAACTGAATTGATTGAAAACAAGAAAAACACCCAGGAGAGAGTTTCATCCCAGGACTGAGTGTTATTTATATGACAGATACAGGGTAAGAGCTACACCAGGGAGACTGTCTTGGAGAGGGTGAGAGCTAAACAGGGATCCCTGGGAGGCTAAGGCCAAGGCCAGGAGGATTGTGAGAACTCTACAGTGTGGTGGGATGCCAGGTTCAATGCATATAGTCTTCAGAAGGTGGACCTGAAAGAGATGTATCTTAATCCAGTGGTGCTTGACCTCTTCAACAGCTGCCCAGCCCCAGCAGAAATTAGTGGCCAGAATTACTACAGGTCAATGTTTCAGTGTCCTAAGTGTCTTCATCAAAAGTTTAGGCCTCCTTGGGGTTGGGGAGATGGCTCAGTAGAATAAGCACTTCCATGACAAGCGCAAGGGCCTGAGTTCAATCCCCTGTTCTGGAAAAAAAAAAAGTTTAGGCCTCCTTGCTCCAGTTAAGGAGAGTTTGTGAATGGTTTCTGGGTTTGTCAGTATCCAGTACATGCTTAGCCATTGTGGTCATTTTCCTTACTACAATCACCAAGATGACATATTTATTATTATCAAATAGTTTTCTCTGTATGCCAATATCTAAACAGTACTGTGCTTCACTTCTAAAACATGGGAAACTGGGAAAAAGAAGCTACAAATCTCAGCACATATAACAAATTTGAAAATAGAAACATGAAAATGCAAGCCAAGACAATGCATCTAAAACATCTCCACTCTCACAAAACCAATCCAAAGCCATCAAAGAGAGAAAAATCATAAGCCGCATAGCAGAAAGCTCTGAAAGGGTATCAGTGTAAGTAAAAGTAGCTCAATAACATACTTGGCAAATTTAGAGATGTACTAAATCAGTTAATGACCCTAATGAAATAAATGATAAGTGCATCTAGAAAAGACACCAATAAAAATCTACTGGAGTTAAAAAAAAAAGAGAGAGAGATTCAAACATGAATGCCCAGAATAGAAAAGAATGGGTGTCCATAAAAAAAAGATTCAAAGAGAAATCTAAAAGATTAGAAATACAATTAAAATTAAGGGTAACAGAAGGTCCCAGTGTGAAGCCAAAGTGTCAATTCTAGCAGATAGGCCTGGAGTCAAAGGTCATTTAATTAGAGATACCTTAAAAATAGCCAGAGAATGTGAAAAATGGATTTAGCAGTCACTCAGAAAAACTAATATAAGAGTAACTGGAATCAATGAAAATTGATACAAAATTAAGTGGAATCAGAGGACAGCACAAAGGCCATAAAAACTGTTTGCATAAGTAATAGCAGAAAACTTTCCAGATATAAAAATAGAATTTCACATACAGATAAGTTAGACATATAGAATACCAGTTATCTATGATCAGAAAAGAAAGAAAGAGAAAGAAAACCACTGTATCCCATATAATACTTCAAATACCTGAAATCCCATACAAGAGGAAAACGATGAATCACCTGTAAAGAAAAATCTTCAGAATTACAGAGACAGATCAACATGGCCTTTATTAAAGGTAAAGAGAAATAGGAATAAAGTATATCAAGCTCTAAAAGAAAACAACTTCTGGGCAGGGAGATAGCTCAGTGGCATAAGTACCCACCTGGTAAGCATAAGGTTCCAAGTTCAATCCCTGGTACTATATATAAATAAATAAATACAAATTCCAACACAGGTTGTTTTATCCTGTAAAATTTTCTTTCAAAATTGATGGGGAACTTAAAGCGCCTGCAAGCAGGCATAGGGACCAGGGGTTCAATCCCCAGGCCTGCTGTGGCAGCCTCCCCCACCCCAGGAGCATGCTGAAATGGCAATTGAGACTGGGCTTGGTGGTGTGCATCTGTAATCCCAGCTCTTTGGAGGTTGTAAACAGGCAGATCACTGTAAGTCTGATCTAGTAGTGAGACCCTGAAACCCTGTAGGCCCTCCCCTAAAAAATACAAAAAAAACATCAGTGGAGAAGTAAGAAATTTCCATGATAAAGAAAACCTAAAGAAACACATGACCATCAAACCAACATTTCAAAAATATCACATGGATATCCTGAAGAATACAATGAAGACAACGATGTCAAAATATACAATAAATGAATGTATCAGTTAGATTAATTGATGTATTTGAGAATATAATGTTGAATCAAATAAGTCAGCATACAAATTTAAATGTATGTTATCTCATGTAAGAGAAACTCAGAATATATATATATATATATATATATATATATTAAGTAAAATGAAAGAGATAAAAAGGAACTAAATTTCTCAAATTACCTGTTCTAGGGGGCCAGGGAGATGGCTCAGTGGAATAAGTGCTTCCCTGGCAAGCACAAGGGCCTGAGTTCAATCCCCAGTTCTGGAAAAAAAAAATTACCTATTCTTTCACTTCAAACATATTTAATATATAATTTGCTTTAATTATAATACTAGTGTCTGTTAGTTTATTGAAAAAAATTTGTGACAATATCTATTTTTTTCTTCATAAGATAGAATGTTTATCTCAATATTTTTCACTAACTACTTTGAAGATAATGATGCACAGTGAATGAATAATTGTTATTCTTTTTTATTGTTATGAAATGTTGGTTTAAGCACTTCCTTGGCAAGCACAAGGGCCTGAGTTCAATCCCCAGTTCTGCAAAAAAAAAAAA
>NDGM011167840.1:0-11970 GCA_002564305.1 Octomys mimax | reverse complement strand
GTAGAATAAGCGCTTGCCTGGCAAGTGTAAGGGCCTGAGTTCAATCCCTGGTTCCACCAAAAAGAAAAAAAAGAATCAGGTGTCTAACCCCAGAACCTATGTTTATCACAATACATTATCCTAAAATTAGATTATGATTAAAAACAAATGTGGCTTCATTCTGAAAGAAAAGAGGCTAGGAAAGGGTTTTGAATAATGAGAATATTATAATCAATGGCATTCTTAAGGAAAGCTGATCCATGTCTATATGGATCTAGCATCCAAAATGTATGCAAAAAATACTCTGCCAGAAATCTTACCAAAATAGTAAACACAAAAATCTATATTCATAACTTTCAAGAGGAAACACTATTTTCCAACTTCACTACCACGAAAGAAAAAGTAATCATTTAGACACAGACTCTACCAGTCCCATTCCATTCATGAATACCTCCAGATCGACAAGGCTATGGTGTCCTAGTCCAAAGAAGGCTGAAGGGATAAGAGAGTCAAATACCTACAAGTGGCTACTGGAAGGCTTAACACTAAAATGTTCTCATCTTTTACACTTACATGGAAGCAAAATAAATTACACTTAGAAGTAGCATGGAAATTATCTATGGCAAGTAATGACACCCAAAATGTACCCCACAGACACTTCACTTTCTTCTGCCTTCAAGGATATGAGCTCCTAGATTTTTTTTTTAAAAGCGCGGAACTTATATTCCAAAAATATAAGAGAGGAGAGAGTATTCACAAGAAAAATAAAGATGTAAAAATTACACTCCAAGCTTGAAAGGAATCATTCCCCATTTCACTTCCATTAGTAGTATGCAGAGATTCCTTAAGAAGTCCACTTTAATACATGAGGTCACAGGCAAACTTACTTACATTTTGTCCATAACTGGTATTTTTAAACTCACCTTAGGAAATTATCTCCTTGGCTATGGAAATTTAAGTGCTTATGGGCAACTATATTAATACATGTGGTCAATTCAAGATGAAAGAAAAGCAAGACTGCGTCATGCATTTTATAATTCATTCATTTATCAACAAGTAAGTCTGCCTTCCTTGAAGGCAATATATTCTTAGTTCAATTAAACAATAAATAGGTTGAATTATTAGCTTATTATACTTTATAAGGACAATGAAGAAAATAAAAGAACTCATACAGGAATCACCAGTGTAGGAGAGTGAAGTAATCTAATCCTTTCCTCAAACACTACTGTCTACAGCATTTTCTGGATCATAGTAACATGAAAAGATGCAGTCCGTAGATGCTGGCTTTGTAGCAATAGCTGACTGTACTTTGATGAGGATGCATTGTTACTTAAATATCTCCCTAGCAAAAGACTCTCAGCAGTTTGCAAATGGAATTTCCACTCATCACTCCAATGCTCCTGAGAGGCGAGGGAGAGGTTCAAGCCTCATTGCCTCTATTTAAGGAAGAGGAAGGGCAACAACTACAGAATTACCTTCAGCCAAATATTAAGGATCAAGCAGCTACAAGGCTAATGCTGTTCCTGAATTTAGAGCTTCCTAGTCCTGCTTTTCATACTAGACTGCTCATGTGTAAGTTAAGAACTAACACATACCTAGAGCTTTTGGAAATAAACCAACTCATTCTTAATTCAAAAAAGCATTGTTACACAATGAAAATTGTTCCCAGTAATCTATAAAAGAAGTTTGCTTACCTAAACTTATAAACCTTACCACATGAAAAATTTAGTAAACAGAACCACAAACTGAAAATTTCTGTTAAATATTTCTGCTAGTTTCATTCTCCTTTATAACAAGAAAACAACAGTGCTAAAAAAGAAATTCATTTTATATTAATTAATGGTACCACCTTATCAGGAATTTGTTGCAAGGTAGTCATCATGAACCATATTCAAAGCAGATCAATATTAAATGCTCAAGAAAGAACAAAGACCTTTCTAGGAAAGGATGGATTAGGAGGTCCTGGTTACCTACCTGGGTAACTGATGTCTATATAGATTTCACTTGACCAGTGGTATTAAACATATAAGGTAATTTATTATTTTTAATTTATTGCCCACCTCTTGGGGACTGGGCATGTAGGCCCTGATATTCCATTGTTATTTTGCAGGCTGCCCTTCTAGGACCCGCCTCCAGCTACAGCCGTGGTGTGTTCTCATCTTCTGCACTGACTCCCTTGAGGTCTTAAGGGAAAACACTGTCTGCCTGTGGTGTTTCTACCTAACTTAGCTGTCTATAATACTATTGTTCACAAAGTGTTATGCAAAGTTGGCATCTTGAAACATAAAAGAGAGATGCTGAAGAAGAGAGTGCTGCTTTTTATGCCCTTATTTTAATGCTACTCACTCAGGAACATGAGCTCTGGAGTCCAACTGTCCAGGGTCAAATACAAATTTGCCTCTTACTGAGATGTTGGACAAGAATTTAACTGCTTTGAATCTTTCTCCTCATCTGTAAAATAAAGGTAATAATAGTAATTATCTCTGGGGGAAACTTCTGAAATAATTTTAAAGATAATACATGTAAAGTAATACACAGATTTCCTGCAACCTGTATATGTATATAGCCAACGCTTCTTTGGCATGTTTTAATTCTGAAGTATTGCACTATCCATTGAAGACACAATTATTAGATCCATCTTCTTCCATTAATAAGCCATTACATATTAATAAAAGCACCAACATCTCCCATTATAGTATGACATCATTATTTAACAAACATTATTGTACAGAATGCCGTGGAGAGGAAAAGCAGAAAGTGAACAAGTTTTAATGAGGACAAAGAGAATTTCAAAAAATGGGCTTATTTTATGGCTGGTCCTTTAAGAAAAGTAGAATTTTCCCATCTGGAAAGGCAGAGATAAAACTCAGTAGATAAAGCAGTATAGCCAAAATACAGAGATATAAACAAATGATATATTCTTGGAAATGCAAATAGTTTGGTGTGACCAGAGCATCGATTTCAAGGAAGTGAAGACAGTTAGAAACGAGGATGGAATAATCATCTTCCTCCAAGTACCAACTAATTTATTGTTGGATTAGTTCAACAAATATTTATCAAGCAACTATTATGTATTATACATTATGCTGAGCACTAAAATAAAATGGAGAATAAGACAGAGATGGTCTCCATTCTCATGGTACTTACTTTCTACAAGTATTACCTACCAAGGTGCCAAAAAAGACTTCATCTCATAGCTACAAAAATATTTAAAGAACAAGGATAAAACTTTATAAGCCCAACCTATCTAAGAATCAGTTTAGTCAGATATTTGAGGCAAAAATATTGGAAGTCAATAAGAGATTACTGTTAATATTATCAATATCTTCCATCTACAGAAATATGGCTTACAGTATAGTTCCACTTGTCATTTGCTTCTCCATATAATCATGAATTAAGTAAGAGAAGTATAATTATTTTAACTTAGAAATACAGAAACATAGGTACAGAGGAGTAAATGGTATGCTCAGTGTGATATGCAGATTCTCTTAACTCTTGTATACACAACAGAGAAGGGGCTAAGCCAGCGCTAGCAGGAAGTCTATCAGGAAAACCTAATAGCCCATCTCTTTCACTGGTGGAAAATACTTGAATTAAAGGAAACTGAGAGGAATCACCTAGTCACCAACCTAGGGAATGAATGTACTTTAAAAAGTGAACCATGATAAGTAGAGATAAACATCATACTATTAGTATTGATGACAACAATCTAAACAACTGAATATAACTGAATATATTCTACATTTATATTCTGAATATATTCTACATCTATTTTAACAATCTATCCCTTAAAATAGATTATTTCTTCTAATCCTGAGCACAATATGACAAAGTAGATATCGCTAATTCTTTTACACAAATAACATAAGTGTAGGGATTTGCCCAGCAGCACATAGTAAATGGGAAAAGGCAGGGTTGGATACAAGGTTTTCTGACTATAGAAGTGAAACCTTCCATATAATCCTTGCAACATCTCTACAATCATGTGTCTATTTGACCTTGAGATCCAGGAATTTGATGAGCATACAATATTGTTCTCATGTGACAAAAATTATGGACAATATCAATTGTACCTGGGAAGCAAAGTCCATCCCTTTCCCATAACCCAGAAGAAATCTTCTGTTTATAACAAATAGATGAAGATAAAGGCATTTAGGGGTACAAAAAGTGCTGGTGTGACCTAATGCTTGATTCTACTTAAAGAACACTCTCCTTTCCTACTCCACAGAACATACCAATATTGGGCCATACTACTCACTGATAGTGATTCTTACAGAAGTCTTCTACAAGTCTCCACATCATTCCCCATCATTCTTGGAGACTGTAGATACTCATTTGCTATTACATTCTCCAATACTATTTCTAGCATAATTCCTGAGAAAATTATTTATGTAGGTAATTCTTCCAATTGTCTGGCATATTCATTCCTTGAGTTCATTCCTCCCTCCCTTCCATTGATTTGTCCCCCAACACCACCTCAGCCACTCACTCCCACAATCAGACTCTTAACGCTACCATCTTCTACTCTCAATTTCAAATATCGTACTGTGATTCAGCCATATCTTTACTATTCTTCATAACAGTCTATCATAACAAGCGGTCCATTAGTACTACACTTTATTACCCTCATGTTTTCACTTCCTTTTTACCGAACTTATCTTCCAAGTGCATCATTATATTTCCTGGTGAATATCACAAGCGCCGCCCCACACACACATACACACTTCCCTTATTTTCATATATTCCAACTAACCCTCTTTACCAATCTTGAATTCATGCTTGCATAGCTAAACATGGTTGTTGAAAAATTACAACCACTAAAGGCTTTGCCTTTAAATTTATGACCACTAACTTCAAAGAAGCAGTAATCACGCCTAGTAATCATACTGCATTTTCCAACACATTCCCTTTTCTAAAACATTCCTGTTGTCTTTCTCCTTCAACTGCCTGATTCCTCCCATTCTCTTGCTTTGGGCTAATGTATAACACTACTCTTTATTTCACTGGAAAAATGAAAGCAACCAGAGGGGAAATTCTATATGCTCTCACTACCACTGCTGCCCACTCACTGCATTTGTGTCCATATGTTCTGCCTTCCCTCTGTTCCTCCTGTTTGCTTCCTGGCCTAAGCATTCTTGCTCCTAAATTTATTTCCCCTGGCTGTGCACTAGATCCTATCCTATATTGCCTATTTTGCTATAGTTCCCCAGAAATTGTTCCTGTCTTTCACGTGTAATTAAATTTTCCCTCTCTACTGAATTGCTTTGTCAGCATTCCATTGTGCTGTATTTTTTTTTTTTCATCTCAGCCAAATAAACACAATCTCAACCTACTTCTTCCCTAACTACTACCTCATTTTTCAGCTTCCCTTTGTAGCAAAACTTTCCATTTTCTATTTTAAAACAACTTTTCTGAAACAGAGCTTGACAAAGATTCTAGTATTCCATGCTGCCAAATTAAATGGCTGATTTTAAGTCCTCATCTTATTTGAACACAGAGCAGCGTGTGGCTCAGTTGGTCACTCCCTCCTCCCAGAAATGGGTCCTTTGACTTCGTGAAATTTCTCCTACCTCACAGAGAGCCCTTTTCAGTTTTATTTGCATGACTTTCCTTATCTCCCCAAACACTTTCTTTGTTCTCTTAGTTTCCACTGTTTATTAATAGATGCTTTCAATACATAATAATTACATAATATATGAAATATACATTGTGTACGTGATACATATTTTTTACCCTTCCATTCTGTTTCCCTTTATATCTTAATGCCCTTCTAGTATGAGAAAGATCTATCTCCCTAGTTATCTTATATCCTTTATTTTACTCTTCGTATTTTGGGTTTTTCATATAAGAGAAACAATGTGAAGCTTAAGACTGTGTGTCTTGTTTATGTCCCTTCACATTATGGTCTTAGTATGTATCCATTTTCCTACAAATGAATTAGGTTTAGCCTTCTTTATGGAACAGTAGTACTTCATTGTGTATAAATGCCACATTTTATTTATCCTTTCATGTGTTGATGGACATGTAGACTAATTCCCAGATTTGGTTATTAAAATTGTACTGCCATAATCTTGCATATTCATGGATCACTATAATATGATCATTAACTTCTTTCAGTATGATACAAATAGGGAGACGAGGATCAAGTAGAATTTCCAGTTTTATATTTTGTTGAGTCTCCGTGCTTATTTCCATCATAGTTCTACTAATTTTCATTCCTACCAGAAATGAGGGGGTTTTCCCCCCAAAGTCTCACCAGCCTTGATTTCCAGTTGATAGGCATTCTTTCTGAAGTAAGATAAATTTTAGTGTGGCTTTAATATACATTTCTCTAATGGCCAGAGAGAAATGAATACTTTTTAAGGTATTTAGTGGCCATTAGTACTTCTGTGAATTGTTTATTGATTTTACATTGACACCCAAAATTAAGGAAGGAAAGGTTTGTTTAGCTCAGAGTTTATGATGGTTTTTTTATACATTCTACAAATTAGTCATCTATCTGAAGAATAGCTGGCAAAAATATTTTCCCATTCTTTATATTATCTTCACTCTTTTAATTATATCCCTTGCTGTATAGAAAATTTTTAATCTGTCATGGTCTCATTTGTTGATTCTTGATATTTCTTGTGCAATTCAGAATATTCTTGCTCACACCTATGACTTCAAGAATTTTTACCTACTGTATTTTACCTTCTAGCATATTGCTTCTTTTTAGTATTTAGATCTTTGAACCATTTTGATGTTGCTTTAGTACACAGTGTGAATTATGGATCTAGATTCAATCTTCAGCATTTGGTTAGCCATTTTCCAAGCAGCATTTCCTAAAGACGCTATCTACCATCCAGCATATGTTTTGGCCCCTTGGCCAAATAGCAAATAGCAAACTGTGCATGGGGGTGTTTCTGCAGCCTTTGTTCTAGTCCACTGATTCATGTGTTTGGTTTTGTGCAGTACCATACTGTTTTTATCACTATAGCTTTGTCATATATGTTCAAACCCAGAATCGTGATGCCTCCTGCTTATCTCTTATGACTGAAGATTGCTTTTACTATTGTGGATCTTTTCTGGTTCCATATGAATTTTATAATTGTTTTTCTGTAGGTCTTTAAGGAATATTATTGTATTTTGATTGGAATTATACTCAATCTGTATATATATTTTGGAAGTATGGCCATTTTTTCTATATTTTCTCTGAAAGTTTAGGAACAGGGTACATCTTCCCATTCCCAATGTCCTTTCTAATGTTCTTTTTCAGAGTACTATAGATTTTCTTCCACTTCTTTGGTTAGGTTAATTTCTAAGTATAGTGGTATCTCAGTTCGCGAACTTAATTCTTTCCATAATGCTGGTTAAAAAATTCATTCCACAATTCTGGTTGCAACCACCACGTTATTTGCAAGCACCACCATGTTATTTAATTTTACTTGATGCTATTGTGAATGACTTTTTTTTCTAATTTCTTTCTCAGTGAGTTCATTATTAGTAGAAAGGAATGGTCTTCATTCTTCAGTGTTAATTTTGTATCAATCTTTATTGTTGAATTTGTTTATTAATTCTAAAAGTCTTTTGGGGGAACTTTTGACATCTTCAAGAGGATCTGTATCTATGTATCATGTGTAAATACTGATGATTTAACTTCTTCCTTTATTACACATATTTCTTTATTTCTTTTTCTTAATAGTTCTTACTAATATTTTGAGTATTATGTTGAGTAGGATCAGTGGTGATAGACACCCGTCTCTTGTTTCTGACTTTAGAGAGAAAGTTTTCAGTTTGTCCACATTTAATATCACATTGCAGGCCAACCAGATAGCTCAGGGGACTAAAGCACCTGCTTAGGCAGGCTCAGGGACCGGAGTTCATTCCTGAGATGCCATGCTGGCTCTGCCCCCAGGGCATGTTGAGAAGGTGACTGAGACTGGGCATGGTGGCACATGCCTGTAATCCCAGAGCTTGAGAGGCTGAAAACAAGAGGATCACTATGAGTCCAATCTGTATAGTGAGACCCTGTAGACCCTATACTAAATACATAAAAATAAAAAATAAAAAAATAATATCACATTGGCAGGAGATTTCAAATAAATGGCTTTTATTAAATTGTACTAAGGCTTCTCTATACTTATATTCTTCAGAGTTTTGATTATGAATGGATGGTGGATTTGTCAATGGCTGTTTCTGCAGCTATTGATATGATCAGTTGTCTGTTGTAATTGCATCTGTTTATACGACTGATTACATTTATTGACTATGTTGAACCATCTGTGCATAACTAGGATGAAGTCTACTTGGTCATGATGTATGATCTTTCTAATAATTTGTTTTATTCTATTCATTAGTATTTGTTGAAGATTTGCATGTCTATATGCATTAAACAAACTGACCTATAGTTCTTTTTTTGCTTAGATCTTTGTCTGGTTTTGGCAGCACAATAATATTTGTTTCCAAGAATAACTTTGATACTACTCTTTTCCTTTTGATTGTATTAAAGAACTTGAAAATTATTGGTGCTAAATATTACCTGAAGATCTTAACTATAGAATTCAGCAGTAAGTCATTTGGTCCTGAGCTTTCCTCATTTGGTAGATTTTTATTATTGCTATAATTTCATTGCCAATTATTAGATTATTTGAGGATTTTATATTTTCTTGGTTCATTTTTGGAAATTCCTATGAATTTTAGGATTATTCATTTCTTCTGAGTTCCACAATTTGCTGGCATACAGATTTGTGAAATAGTTGATAATAATCTGACTTTTAGTGGTATCCACTGTGGTTTCACATTTTTTTCATGTCTAATTCCATTGCTTGGGGTCTTTTCCTTCCTTTTATGGTACGAGTAACTAAGGCTTATCCATTAATTTATTCTTTAAAAGAACCAGTTCTTTGTTTCATTGATTCTTGGTATCATTTTTTAATCCCCATATTATTAATTTATGCTGATTTTTATAATTTCCTTTCTTATACTAGCTTTGGATTATGATTATTCTTGTTTTTTGGGACCTTTACATACAACATTTTCATATTTATTTGAGCTCACTCTGTTTTTTTGACAAGGAAATTCATAGGCATAAACTTCTATCTTAAGACTGATTTCACTGTGTTTCACAAATTCTAGTATGTTGTATTGTTTATATTATTTTAGTTTATTTTAAAGAGTAAAAACAATCAAAAACAAATAGCAGAAACAAAAACAGAAATAGGACAACATATAACTATATATATGTTACAGGTTTTCAAAACATAAATAATTAATTAACAATGGCTGTTATATTATCTATTTTTACCATTAGATCTATTGCTCAGATTAATAGAAATAGTTATGCAAGATTGGACAAATAATTGATTATTAGCACTTAAGAAACCTGTGGTATGATGTTTTCAATTCTTTTGGGGAAATGCACAGAAGGGGAATAGCTGGATTGAATGGGATTTCCTGTCCTAGTTGTTTGAGCAGTCTCCACAATGCTTTTCATAATGGTTGTACCAATCTACACTCTCACCAACAGTGGAGAAGGGTTCCTTTTTCTTCACAGCATCTCCAGCATTTCTTATTAGTTGACTTATTTATGGTAGCCATTCTTTCTGGGGTGAGATGGTATCTCAATGCTCCTTTCAACAGGCAAGCAGAAATCAGCAGTACAATTATCCAAACTACTCTGCATATATATATATATATTTTCCCTTCTTTCTTTTGTCCTTTTCTTCATCCCAGTTTTTTCTTCCCAATGTACAAATTGTTTCCCTTTCATAGTATCTATTGTACCTTTCAGATTTTATTGAACTCTTTCAGGTTCTCACACTAGTGAGACAATATAATGTTTGCACATATCAGTCTGGTTTATTTCACTTACCAATACAGTCTTTTTCTAGTTTCATTGAACTATGATCTGATAACATGAACAGTTTAATTTTTTTTAATGTATTTGGTTGTTACAGGGTCTTACTATGCAGCTCAGATTCATGGTAATCCTCCTGCTTTCAGCCTCCCAAGTGCTTGGATTGCAAATGTGCTCTACTATTCCCAGACTCTGTGGCCAGCTCAGCCCACCATGGGTATGTGGCTGGTGTGGCATGTGGTGCTGGGGATCAAACCGTAGTCCTGCACTTTCCTAACTTGCCTAAGCAGGCACTTTATTCCGCTGAGCTATCTCGCCGGCCCCAGGAACAGTTTAATTTTGATTCTTTTGCAGTTATTTACACATGCTTTACTGACTACTCTATAGTCTATTTTGAAGAAACTTTCATGTGCTGGTGAGAAGGATGTACTTTCTGTTCTTGTTGGGTGGAATAGTGACACCTAATATCTCCATTTACTCAATTTTTTTTTTTCATTTAGTACAGGGGTTAAAGGGTCTACGAGGTCTCACTACACAGATCAGACTCATAGTGATTCTCCTGTTTTTCAACCTCCCAAGCACCACCACACCCAGTCTTAATCGCCATCTTAGTGCACCCCAAGGGTGGGTCTGGCACAGCTCCCTGGAGATGGAACACTGGCTGCTGACTCTGCCTAAGCAGGTGCTTTAGTCCGCTGAGCCATCAGGCTGGCACTACATAAATGTTTTAACTACAATATTTTGCTGATGTTTTGATTTGTCAATATATTTGTGATAACGGAATGTTGGCATCCTCTACTGTAATCATGTTTAGGCTTATCTGTTCTTTTATTTCCAGTAGTATTTGTTTTAAGAAGTCGGGCACATCATTCTTTGGTGAAAATATGTTAACAATTTCTGTTGAATTGTTCCCTTAACATATATTACCCTTCTTGTCTTTTCTAACGAATTTTGGCATGAAATCCACTTTGTCTGACAATAAGATACTCCTGTGTGTAATATTGTTTTCTACCTTTTGAGTTTTATCCTATGAGGTGTTTTGTTTTAGCATTATTTATTAGTTTGTATGCTTGTTTGGTTGGTTTTAGAGAGATAGTCTTACTTTGTACTGCAGGCTGGGCTTGAACTCACTATGTTGCTCAGGTTGGCCTCAATGACACAGAGATCCTCCTGCCTCAGGATCTTCAGTGTTGAGATTATAGGTGTGGACCACTATGCCTAGCTAGTCTTTGATTTTCTTGGGGTTAGGTATTTCTTGTATACAGAAAACAGTATGGGTTTTTTTTTCTTCCATTTTGCCAATTTGTGTCTTTTGCATGGCAAATTGAGACTGTTCACTTTGAGAGTTCTATTTGAAAAGTATTGACTTTAAACATGCAAACCATGTTTAGGGCCCAGCCTGAAAGCTCAGCAGACTAAAGCGCCTGCTTAGGTGGAGTGCAGCAGATGGGGTTCTATCCCTGGTGTGATGTGCTGGGCCCACCCGCAGGGTGCATTGAGATGATGATGGTGACTGGGCGTGATGGTACATGCCTATAATCCCAGCACTTGGGAGGCTGAAAACAGGAGAATCACTATGAGTCCAATCTATGTAGCAAGATGCTGTAGACCCTGTGGATGCTGTCCTAAATATAGGGGGGAAAAAAAAACATAGGCACACATGTTTATAGCAGCACAATATGTCATAGCTAAATCTGGAAAATAACTTAGCTGTCCATCAACTGAGGAATGAAGATGTGTTATTTTTACATAATGGAATATTATTCAGTTGAAAGCAGGATAAATTTGAATATTTTGTTGGTAAATGGATGCAACTAGAGAACATACTCTTAAGTGAAATAAATCAGTCACATGTGCAAACATCGTATTGTCTCCTTAGTGTAAGAACCTGAAAGAGAAAAATGGAATCCAAAGGGTATAATAAATACTAGCAAAAGGGAATGAACTTATTCAAAAGGACAGAGTTACTCAGTTGAGGAGAAGGACAAGAGAGGGGGTGGGGGAAAGAAATTTATCTATGCATGATAAGAAGCAGTTAATGATATAATCTGTTCATCTCCTTTTTCAATTACACTTTTTCTCTTCTTAATTTCTTTTTTTTTAACATTTATTTATTTATTTAGAGAGACAGAGAGAGAGAGAGAGAGGAGAGAGAG
>NDGM011167829.1:0-13866 GCA_002564305.1 Octomys mimax | reverse complement strand
GATAGATATATAGCTACTTTCTCTTAGTTCAATGAGAAGAAAGATTTGTACTAATACTGTTTAAACAAGAGATCATGTCTGCGTCTTGTCTGTGAATAACTACTATGAAGACAATATGCAATATATTAATTAGTATAATTGTCCTACTAACCTGTTTTGAAACTGTCCCATTGCTATTTCATTCTCATTAAAATTAATAAAAAAATTTTTTAAGAAAAGGAAAACCAATTAAACAGAAAAAAAAAAGCGGCCCCCTCTGCACAGTAGCCAGAATGGCTTTCTAAAGTGCATCCCACTGCATCACAACTTTGATCCTTGCAGAGGCTGTTCATTGCCTCCGCCCTACAGCCAAACCCTGTGCCAGGACTCCAGCCCCACACCTTGACCGCCCCAGACGCCTCTCTGTCTGGGCCCTGGCTTGCTTCACCTTTGCCCTTCTCCTTGCCAGTCCCTCCTCCCCAGTCTGCTGTCCTCTTCCTCCCCCTCTAACATTCAAGGCTCTTTCCCATCTTGGGGCCTTCATACTCACTCTTCCTTCTGCCTTAAATGCTGTTACAGTGCTGCACTGCATCCTCCCACTCACTGTGGTGTCTCCGAGATGAGCACTGTCTCGTGGGGTAGGCGTTCGGGGAGTGCCCTGACCACCCCACGCCCTCTGTGGCTCTGTTTCATTTTGTTCCCTCCTCAGTTTTCACAGGTCTAAGAAACTGTTTTATTTATTAGTCACTCAACAAATATTGTCTACCTCCTCAGACATAACAGTAAACAACCTCTAGGAATAACATCTGTCCTATTCCCAGTAATTAAAATAACACCAAGAACATAGAAGATAGTCAATAAATATTTATTAAACGATTGAATTCTAAATCTTTTAAAAAATGGATGTGTTTTAACAATGCTTAACTTTAATTCTACTTTTTCTCAAAAGAGTGAATTCTCATGGGAGACAACTTGGAAGATACAGAAAACTAGAAAGAAGAAAGCAAAGGTCACCTTTATTCTTATATCCAGAGGGAAGTACTATTAACACTTGATGCATTTCCTTAATGTATTTTTCTATAGAACATGAAGAACCGATTATGCACAGAGCCTTGTTCCACACTGCACTAGTTTCCTAGTGCTGCTGCTACAAATGGCCACACACTGAGAGACTCCACCTTCGGATGGAGAGAATATTTACCCATTTTATATCTTGTAAAGTGTTAATATTTAAAATATATCAGAAGCTCCTCTAGCTCAAGAAAATAAACATAATAACTCAATTAAAAGTGTGCAAGTATTTCAGTGGACATGTCTCTAATGATAACATGCAATGGCTAATGGAATGGCATTCAGCGTCATTAATCATCTGAGAAGTGAATATCAAAACCACGGGGAGGTGTCTGTCACCTCACAACTGGTAAAATGTGCCACTGTCCAAAACCAGAAAGCCAACATTGGCAAGGACGTGGAGAAGCGGGGAGCACTGTGGAAACACACAGCTGCTATGAAGAACAACACAAATAGTTCTCAAAAGCATTTGAAGATCAAATTCATATGATCTAAAAACACTTCCCGCTATTTATCTAAAAGAAATAAGATCAGGATCTCAAGGAGATACCTGCATCCCTGATTTTTATAAGTAGGTATAAGCAACCTAAATGTTGATTGGCAAGTAGATAAAGAAAATGTGAAATATAAATATATGTAATAGATACATGACAGAATATTATTCAGCCTTTAAAAAGCCAAGTCTTGTATATGCAGCAACATGGATGAACCTGGATGACATTGAGTAAAATAAGCCTGTAACCAAGAACAAACAATGCATGAGGAGCTAGGGACATAGCTCAGTTGAATAAACGCTTGCCTGGCAAGCACAAGGTCCTGAGTTCAATCCCTGGTACCACAAGAAAACCAAAAAAACACAACAAAACAAACACACACACACACACACACACACAAATGCATGAATATATTTGTATGACTTATCTAAAGAACTCTAACTTACACATTTTGAGAGGTAAATGGCATATTAGGGATTTACTCTATGTCTTCACCTTTTTATTTTTTATTTGAAGACAGAATCTCAGTAAATTCTTCAGGTAAGCCCCAAATTTGCTATCCCCTTGTTCAGTTTCCAAAGTAGCTGGGATTATAGGTGTGGCTGAGGTAATCTTATTCTGTCTCTAAGAACAAGCAGCTTCTTACCATCAGATTACCTGCTACGGATTTCTCCCGCATAGTTTGGAAGATTTTTCTGACCTTAACCCAGGGAAGTTAGTTTCTTGCCCTTAAATTATCACTATTAATTTTATTTTTTCAAGCATACCTACCACAGAGAATCTAAAATGGGCTCCATCCTGAAAAAGTGGGCCAGCTTATTCACACATGGGTCGAGAACAGCCTGGGACCAGGCTTCCCACGAGCCTTCCTAGTGTGACTTCTCTAACGAGCTTATCAGAGGCTGGCACAAGTTCTTTTTTGGAAGTTTATGAAACATTGAACATGTGGCAGAATTTCTAGAGCTCTCCCTCATTAGAAGAACAGACAGAGCTCAAATATGCTGAGCTCGAAAGTGCTAAGGCAGCACCCTCTGCTCATTTCCCTCATTCCAATTAGCCTTCTCCCAGGAAAGTACAGTAGCTGCAAATAATATTAAAAATATATTTGAAAATTATGCAGTAATAAAATGTTTTTCTCAATGGCATTAAAGAGTTTTGGTTAGAATCATGCTTTAGAAATGTAGTTCATCTAGCAGCAATTTTAGAGAACAAAAGACAGTGAGAGATTAGAGGGGAGACAGGTCATAGGGTCATTTCATGGTTTATGAAGAAATTCTACAAACTAGGGGAGTACTAGTGAGAAGGAAGCAGCCATAAGGCCTCTACCCGGATTCCCTGGTTTGGTGCTCTGACAGCCAACTTTCCCGCATTTCAAGCAAACGTGTCACCGAGCTAGTGCAGACAGACACAGCCTACTGGAAAAGTAATACCTGTCTGAGAAAAGACTGAGGAAAGCGCCTGTTTGGGATGTGACAACACAGAGCTTTGATGTTGATGCTTTTACCTAAGTAACACACCAACTATGAAATCTCTAGGTAGCTGTGACAGCACAATGCCATTAGTTCCAACAAGCTTTTAAAATTCTGCATATCCCTGTGGAATGAGAATTGACTGGAAAAGGCAGGAAACTTTGCTTAACAAATAGCAAATATTAGAAAAAACAGAGAGTGACGTGTGTTCTAAATAAGACTTACCTTACACAAAATACCAGTATTCTTGTTCTAAAAACATTAAAACAATCATCAAAGAAACCATATATGTTTTCAGAAATTACTTTAATGGTTGGAGTATTTAAAGAGTTACACTTTGAACCCATCATTTTCAGGGCAGAAAATTGCACAATTAGATGCCTTTTTTAAAGGGAAATTTTTAAAGTCACTTTACCTTTACATTGTGAAAAGAAGAAAGTGTAGGACAAATTTTTTCTGTACTTCCTCAGGCTCACAAATGTGGCATGATCCCTTATTACTCTATGCCTAAGGAAAAATTCAAAATAAAGAATATGACTTAATTTAAGTACCTTTAGCCTTACTCCATGTGATAGTGTGCTGTTTGTCATTAAGACACTTCTGATTAAAGGTCTATTGACTCATTAGATACGTGCTATTATATATTACTGTTTTAAAAGACTAAAGCCAACTCATTAGTTAGAAACCAGCAAAGCATGCAAGTGTTTTGTTCAACTGACAGTGTGAAAGAGAACAAGTGGAAATTTACTGCTGGAAAATATTATCACCAAAAAATATTCACTGAGCTGACAATTTTTGACATTTCCCATGTTCCTTCTAAAAATATTTGTATTAGAATCAGACCTTTCAACATACCAAATAGCATCTGATTGATTTCTGTGTGTTTTTTCAAATTCAGGAAATTGAACTACAAGGAAAATGAACAAATTGTCTCTGAATCCAAGGGCCCTGCTCTCTGTCCATCTCTACCCACACTACTCACACCATCGAGGTTGTATTTAAATAATAAATTCAAATAATTCAGGTTAGCCACATCTCCAAAGCCAGAATAAAAAGGCAAGCAATCAAGAGTGTGACTAACATTAATAACCATGCTAAGAAAAATAGACTTTCTCTGACTACAAGGCCATGGCTAGGTCCACTCTCCTTCTAAGGCAAGGAAGGAAACTGCAATTTATCCTTGAACCATGTGTTCTCCTCAGAGCCTACACCCTCACTTATGATGGTAGTCTTGCAACCTGCTATAGAATAATGTTTAATGAAGGCTGTGCCCAGCACTCCTCCTTCTTTGCCTGCACCTACCCCACCTTCCACCAAGACTTATGGTTCTGGGGCTGCTGATATTGCTTAGAAGATATAGCTATTCTGCTTCTGAGACTCAGCTTCCATCCCATGATCATTTCTCTAGTCACAAATTATGCTATCCTCACTGACTTGGCACAGTTTACTTTCTCTATTCCCAGACTGGGTGCCTTATTGTAGAGTACAGTTTTAAATTTTTCTTTCTTACTTACTTTCTTTCTTTCTCTCTTTCTTTCTTTTGTATTTTAGGGCAGGGTCTCATTACATAGACTCATCATGATCCATCTGTGTTCAGCCTCCCAAGAGCTGGGATTACGGACACAAGCCACCATGCCCAGTCTCAATCGCCATCTCAGCACACTCTGGTGGCAGGGTTAACGCTGCACGCCAGGCATCAAACGCAGGCCACTGTGTCTGCCTAAGCAGCAGGTTTGAATTGTCTTACCACATGGTTCTTGCCATGCACCATGGTCTAAGGGCTTCTTCATGTTCATTCTGCACATAGAAGATGCTGCACAACAACACACCAAAACAAGCTTCAGATCTGAGAGAGCATTGGAACAGCCTTCTGACAGTACTGTTGAGACACTGGGTACCACTGAAAGCATCCCTATGATGCTGTGCACATCCTCTAAGAATGACCATCGTATGGTGTCATGTTCAAATGGATGCAATATATTGATCTATGAACCACTGGACAGATGTAGTAGAGTACCTATCCTTTAGTGTCTTCTAAAATTAGTCCTCTAAGAGACCTTCTGTGTTTCTTTTGGATTTTCTCTAAACTCATCTTCAAGGGGCTGGGGAGATAGCTGAGTGGTCTAAGCATCTGCCTGGCAAGCACAAGACCTGAGTTCAATTCCCTGTACCACATGACGTGCCAGCACTGAAACTGGACGTAGTGGTGCATACCCACAATCCAAGCACTGGGGAGGCTGAGACACCAGGATCACTATGAGTCTGAACTGCATAGTGAGACCCTGTATCAAGTAAATACATAAAAATTTTTAAAAACATAACACATCTTCAAGCTTGAGGTTCTAAGTTTCAACTTCAGCCTTCTGAAAGCTTTTGTGGTCTTTACTTTTCTCCTTAGGGATGGCAGGAGAGGAGTCCTTATGTCCATAAGAGAAATGAATCAAAATTATCATATCTAAACCTAAAAGAGTAGTTAGTTTTAAATCATTTTTCATTTCATATGTAGTGTCACATTTAGAGACTTAAATGAGAATTTAAGAATTCTCTCTATTTTCAACCTCAAGAAAATACCTGCCCATTTCCAGGCATTCAATTCCTAAGTTAAGAGCCACTGAGTTGCCTTTAGAAGGATATAGAGAGACTCTCCATTTTCTTTTCAGTGTACTTCAGAACTGTAGCTACACAACTCATTCAGCTGAAAATAGATGGATGATCAACCACTCTCCTCAGTGGCCATTCCTCTGTCTATTGCAGGGCAGGCTGATGGGGTGAAGTGAGCTGCCTGATTAACAACAAATGTTCATGTATCCCTGGTATAATCAATCTCATCATCCAAACTTTTGTGCCATTCATCTACCAAATTCATCTCCTCGCTGTGTCCAAAGCACACCACCTTCCCTCTGACATTCATATATGCACATAAAGGCCCAGATCTTTCTTGTCTCCATACCAGTCCTTCACTGAAAAGACCCAGAGCCCCTTGCAGCAACAGCTGATTCTAGACATTGGAGAAGAAAAATACTAAACAATCTGGGCCATCTTTCTCTCAGAAAATGAAGACACATTCAAAGAATAATGGGGGCATGTCAAAAGAACCTAAGAGTCTACTCAAGGGAACTCCAGGCAAATCAAACAATATTGCATTAAAGAATTCTAAATTATTGAGTACAATAAAGATCCATGAAGAAAGCATATATGTATGTATGCATGTATATAAAATATACCTTTAAGAAATAAATACAATCTACCCTTATTTGCTTCCAAGATTTAAAATATGTTCTCATAGGTTTTCCATAGAAGCTTTTAATTTAAGGATGCATATTTATCATAGAAATTCATCTCTAAATTTATTTTTGTATACATAATGATTACGGTGCTTTTCGTCTCATACATTTATTAGTTGTTCCAACATGCTTATTTTAAAAAATTAAGGTCTGTTCCTTCTGTTTAATTATTATGCCTTGGTAAGAAAAAATGAGAAATAGGTTCTCTTTTGTTCCACTTCTTATGCTGATACTACCTGCCTTGATTGTTTTGGTTTTATGATAAGTTTTGAAGTCAAATAAGGTTTCTTTCAACATTGTTTGGCTCCTTTTGATCAGAGATATTTTACCTCAGTTTTCAATTACCCCTCACCCCAAACATTGTCCTCGAGTTCTCAGGATCAGTAAGGCAGTTTCCCATAGTCCTCATGGAACAGCAAGATCACTTTCCAGAAGTGGATTTCACCTATTATGGTTTGTATGCATTTGTCCCCAAAAAAACCTCATGCAGTCATTGAGGCAAAGTTCTACAGTTTGTGATTAATTCATGATTTAAACCTGGGATTATGAGTTTGAGCATTGTTGGGATTATGGGTCTGAGTACTGTTGGGATT
The DNA here is from genome assembly GCA_002564305.1 of Octomys mimax. Classification (NCBI taxonomy): domain Eukaryota; kingdom Metazoa; phylum Chordata; class Mammalia; order Rodentia; family Octodontidae; genus Octomys; species Octomys mimax. Next base: position 6,976 of record NDGM011167829.1, on the reverse strand, counting down.
ATGGGTGTGAGTGCTACATCTAGCCTGGGGTAGATAGCCTGAATGTAACATAAGAGAGACAAAGAGACAGACTTGGTCTCTGTAGCCATTGTTGCTGTTACTCCTCCCTTTTGTGTTTACTATTTTGCTGCCTTCCACTCCATGAACTGCTGCCCTCTGCCATGTGCCATTCTGCCTTTGAGCCAGCTGAGTATGGACTAAAACCTCCAGTAACTATGAGCTAAATACATCTTTCCTTCCCTGATTTTGAGTGTCATGTATTTGTCCCAGCAACAAGAGAAAAGTAACCAAGACATCACCCAACATTATTTATTTTCCTTTGAGGGCTGGACCTCTTCAGTCTATGCTAATCTTTGCTCTCTCTCCATCATCTACAATGGTTGTCAATAAGAAAATTAGTGTAGTAGAAGCTATGTGGGCATTTCTGGAAGCCTTACCCTTTCCACTGGTTTTTGACAATAAATTTCAAGTCTGTGCTGATAGTTCCCATCAGCCTTACCAGAGGATTACTATTAGAAAGATATTCTAGGCTCCTGTCTCTGTCATCAGGGCAGCTTTTTATTTTCTCCCAACCTCTGACTAGACAGTCTCCTTAGCTCTCCCTTAATACACCAAACCACACCCAACATGGCACCCTATCCCCTAGTAACCACCCAGCTCTTGTCTGTGACTGCACTGTTTCCCTGAAGTGCTTCAGAACAAACAAGAGCAAAAGCAAAAGAGCATGAATCACCTCTGAGCACTCTGGGAAAAGACAGAAGAACCGCAGGGGCTGGAAAAGGGAAATAGGGACCTCAGCTATCTCTAAGTTAAATGGGTAGTGGGAGCCTACAAATTGGGGCCAAGAAAGCTAAAAGTCAGATCCAAATCTTGCCTTCTAAATAAGAGGTATTTGTCAATGTCTGTTGTTATTGAAGAAAGAATTTTATTACTCTATTGACACTGTCTCTTTGTCTTCCCTGGGACCACTAATCCCCCAATTATTCCCAGGTGAATCAAAACGATAATTACGATGCCAGCCGCCCTTAACTCACTGAGCAGCCTCACAGTCATGTCAGTTCTCCCTTATCTATCATGGATTTCTTTGTCTCTTTTTTCCCTTCAAAGGAAAGAACTCTTATTTTTGAACCACCCCTATTATTAATCTTTTTTCAATTTCTGCAAAAAAAAATAGAAAGTACAAATTTTCTAATGAAAAGCAAACTGATCCTCCTCAGAAAATTGTGGTTTTCTTTGAAAACTCCACAGCTACTTCAGTAGGAAGGGAATAAAGGGGAAAAAATCTTTATAATCATCTTTAACTCTGTGACTGTAGTTTAGTAAGACGTGAAGAGTCTCAGGTTCTCAGACTTAGGTCAACTGTTTCGTTTATCAAAGAAAGATAAGGTAAGCCCTAAACAAATCCAGCTGCGGCTTTTTGGCTGACCTTTCATTGAATGATAGCAATTGTCACTTAGGCTTGCAGGCTGACATTAAAGAGGATGAAAATATTGCTTTACTAGTACCTATTCCTAGTGGCACAGCTTTTGTTAGCTTAGGAGGCTCCAACAAATTAGCCCAGGGAAATGCGTGGGAAAGAGATGTCTTTATTTCAACTTGTTGCCATCTTTAATATTACCAAAGTAATTATGCTTCCATACGTTCCCAACCCTTTGCTTCTCATTAAAGAGGAGGAGTCACATAGACTATTTGATGGTAAATGCATGACTAGATCATATACTGTGGCAGAGGAACTTGTTTCAAAAACTCGCAGCACTCCACACACTTCCAGCTACACAGAAATGATCAGTTATTCTTGTCTGATTGTGTAGCGGATGGTGTTTTCAATATTAACATTCTATACTTAACCTCTATTTCGATGAATGTCAGATCTACACTAATTTCATGCTGGCCCAGAGTCAATAACTATGAGATTTGTAAATATAATGGTAAAACCTTTAATAACTCTGCTTAATGGGTTATTATTTTGTGTTTTTCCTGCACATAATAATCATATTAGAGGCGATAAGGCCTTTTAGCACACTCAAATCCTTGTGGAATTACTGCACATTGTCATCTTGGGTTGTATTTCAGCACATTTAACAGTAACAAACAGCAGTAAGCACGGTGTCTTTTGGAGGTGATGGTTAATGTCTTAAATATGCTTGACCAGCTAGAATTCATTAAATGATTTCAAACTCCCCATTCTTACTATACTCTTCAGGCTAACATAGTGCATTGCTTAGAAAAGAAAANTTTTTTTGCTTCTAAAAGGGGACCTGTAACACATGCCTTATGCCCAGTCTTCCTTGCAAGTTTGTCATGAGGGTTGAGTGAGGTAATGCACAGCAAAATGGTTGATCAAATACAAAGCGTTGCTCAAATGCAAGTTATTACTATGAGTTTCACTATACATCAAAGCCATACTGTGCCAAGATCCTTTCCAAACTTCTAGCATGAACATCTTGCACTATTTATGAATCTACATCATGAAATGTAAACTATTTCGTTCCATGTCATAGATCAGTGCTGACACTTCCTTATCACTTATGTCATCCGACAGGGACCAAACTAACAAGAATTAAAAGCTGATCTGCACACCACATGCTTCTCATTGCCATATAGCGCCTTAGAAGCTACTCACAGATCAATTATTTAGTGTTTTCTTCAATTATGGTCTGCAGCAGAAAAGTCTACCAATTGAGAGTATCTTGTGCTTCTATTTGAGAAGGCATAGATTTTTGTGGTTGCTTGGCTATTTCACGTGAAAGGGAAAGGTGAGAGATGATTGCTTTACCTCCTATTTTCTGCAAGTTTAGGAAATTTCTAACTTATGAAAGGGTTATGTTGACAGAGCCACAGTAAGACTCCTGAAATCTGTGCATAGGCTTGGTGACAGCTATGGCTTGGCCCAGAAGACCCGAGCTTCTGAGAGGGCCTCACAGCCTTTTCATCCAGCACAGAGGAAAAGTAACCTCAACAGTATATTACTGTTTTGGTAAGAAATACAGCAAGGCCCTGTTTCTGGACCAACATAAATGAACTGATAATATCACCACTACTCTTGGGAAAGGGGGAAGGAGCTTCCAAGGTGAGCATTTTGATATGCTTCTGTATATTCATTTTGATACGTAGGATGACACGACAGTTTTCATTAGACATGGAAAATGCTTTCATTTTAAATGCACACTGTCAAGGAAGGAGGCATTTTAATATTTTTTCATATGAAAAGTATCTCTAATTGACATATTTCACTGACTACTGAATCCTACCACGTTGAGGTTCTTTTTCCCCCCTCTTTCTATGGAAGAGAATACACTATGGGCAAAGCGCAGGGATTAAACTGATCAGACAAACTTCGCCTTTGCTACATGTCATAGTGAGTGGGGTTCTGTAAGCCTTGTTTTTCCATGTGTAATATGAAAAGCTTACTGTAGGAAAAAAAATTTTTGTAGGAAATTTATCTCAAACAATCTCTAGCTCCTAAGTTAGCAGGTGGTAGATTCCCAGTAACTAATTGGGTTTACGTGACCTCAGAAGAGCTAAAATCATGAGTCCTCTATTTCTTACTTTTTTTTTCTGAGCCTATCCCCTTTCTGTAGGTAATTTAACCCTAGGTTACAATTTATAGCTAGAAACAAATTTAGATTATGCTTTCATCACTGATTTTTCTTTATATTTTAAAAATCTAGCATGCAATAGATATGCAAAAGTAGATTTCCTTGGGAAATATTATTTATAGAGTTCATGTGTACATTGTGAACTGTTGTGTGGTCACATGTCTTTAAGAAGTATACTCAAGTTTTCCGAATACTTCAGGCATGAACCTTGTATTGATATACTCCTATGTATCTTGTTTCCTTTGTGGAATGTGGAAAAGTACAAGATTTGGAGGAAAATTTATTCATTTTTGGAGATTCAGAAAGATGTGAAAGTACACCTAAAAATAGAAATTGTCCCAGGTAGAAGTTGCCAAAGGTGGGAATGAGATTCTTACGGGGCTACTAAGAAAAACTTCTTTTGCTGATGTTGAAAAGAGTAAATAAAAGATAGTAGAAGAAGAAATTATTTTGTCCATACCTTGAATCACTAATTTTAGGGGAAAATGAAGAGAGGGTTCATTGGCCAAAGGAAGTTCTCCATGAAAACAAAGGATTAATGCAATTGTAGGATATAAGACTTGGGAAGTTTGCCTAACTATATAATAAAGTTTGCATCTTGTCCAAGTATAAATCTAATTAAAGCAATATGCTCATATCATTCAGATGCTTATGAAGAACATACAGAAAGTTGTTTATGAAGCACGTTGGGAATATACACTACTTACTGCACTGGCCTAAATGGATTTACATAAAAAGCAATGAAGATTGGGATCATTGTTTCTCAAAGACACACATGAAACCTGTCAGATTGATGACTTTCTCCTTTAATGGACAGTGACTATGGCTACTTTCTCCTTTAAAGTGGACAGCAAACTCACAGAAAAATCATTGGATTAAGTAATTTCCTATAGGAGGAGCTCAAGATACAGCTATTGTGCAAAAATCAAAGTAGAAGGTCTAATAAAGTCAAGGACACTCAATTGTGTTACAGTAGGAGTGTTCAGTGAAGTGAGCAAACTATTTATCTATCTATCCATCTATCTACCTATCTCTGTCTTGGTGTGTGTGTGAGTATCTCAGTTTCTCTCTCTGTGTCTGTCTGTCTGTCTGTCTCTCTCTCTCTGTCTCTGTCTCTGTCTCTCTCTCTGTCTGTCTGTCTCTCTGTCTGTCTCTCTCTCTCTCTTTGTCTCTGTCTCTCTCTCCCCTATCTTGGATCCTTGCTCTTTTCTTTTTCTTTGCTAACTACTGCTTTTCCTATATTTTTCTTTTCCTTGCAGTTGGTAGAATAAGAACCAATCATAGCGCCATGGAAATAGCTCAGTAGTCTAAGTGCCTGCCTAGGCAAGTACAAGGACCCAGGTTCCATATCCGAGTTGGCCACCAAGATGGGGCATGGTGGCACACACATGTCATCCCAGTGCTGAGGAGACTGAAATACGAGAATCGCTACAATCCAAGCTGTGTACTGAGACCCTGTATCAAATACATATATTTTTTTTAAAAAAAGAATAGATTGCACAAATCGCCAGAAGAAAAATCATCCTCCCTTTCAACACAACAAATCCTTAGAATTTAAGGGAGAACAGAGGAAACCAAGCTTAAGACTTACTCTACTGCAGGATATCATGAAAACTTTCTTTCCTTAGGAAACTTCAGTCAAGACAAAGGTTTACATGTAGGGAGAGGAACCTGCCTGCCCCTCCCTGGTTGAAAGTCTTTGACTAGATATACAAAGAGCATCCCTGAGGCTCCAATTCGTCTATTCCACCTCTGTGAATTTGCAAATAAGCTCACCATCATGAGCAACTGTAGAAGTGGTAGGGCAAAGTCTCCACTAAACCATTGCAGAGTATCTTCAGGAACGCAGTATCTGCAGTACCAACTGGAAATTTAGAGATTGGAGTCCCACCATCCCTAGTTTCTCTGTGTAGGAGGTGCTTAATGTGGGCCCCTACTTTCACCATTACCTCCTTATCTCTCCTTCTTGCTTATCTAAAGACAATTCAGTAAGTCTCGTGCATTATACTGCCTTGCTCACTGCATCAAATAAATGTAATAAGTAGCATTATTGCTATCTGCCTCTCTGAATCAACCTACTTTCTCTAAGCATGGATTTGAACCACATTTTTATAACCTATAATACCTCGAATGACTGCAATTTTCATCAAAATGCAAGATTCTCTACATCCTCTCCTGTGTTCCATGCGAGAGTATCTTAAATACTGTACATACTCTGATGTTGGCCAAAAAAAAAAAAAGAAAGAAAGAAAAGAAAAGGAACAAACAAACAAACAAAATTACCAATAAGAATAAAGCTCGGGGTTGCTGATTTCCAAAATCTGGTAGCATACTGTTGCTCTTGTTTTTAAAAATAAATTTTATTTTCCTTAATTATATGTTAATAATAGGGTGAAAGAGGTATTTTGTTATTTTGTTTTCACCTTTGTTTTTAACTAACTCAAATTTAATTTGTTTAATTTGCCATATTCTACCTCAGTAGAATAAAGCTCAGAGTTGCTGATTTCCAAAATCTGGTAGCATACTATTGCTCTTGTTTTTAAAGATCAATTTTATTTTCCTTAATTATGTGTTAATAATAGGGTGAAAGAGGTATTTTGTTATTCTGAGTCAAATAAAGGCAGCTATTTCTCATGGAACTGTAGACTTGATGAGAAACGAGTAACAACATTAACAAACAACAGCATGGCAGTTATTTCACTATAATGTGATTCGATTCCCCTCTCCAAATGTTTGCATTATAGCCCAGCTCTGGGAAAAGGATACAGAGGCCATTTAGATAAGTAGCAGCCTAGACTTTCATTTCATATAAGCCAAAACAGCAATACCATTGCTCAAGAACAATAAAATAACAGATACATGGAAGATATAGTTCTCTATTAGATTCCTTTTGAGAAATTTCAATATTCATATGTATTCCAAATTCAGAGACTCAAGTGCTAAGAACTGTGAAAGATATGTGATTTTTTTCTCCCTACCTATTAAAAGCAAATTAAGTCTCCACAATTTTAAAGATTCTGGCAGAAGACAGGAGATGCAAAAGTCAGAAACAAAACATTTTGCAACTCACAGTGCAGCTGGCAACGTGACCTTCATGTTCATCTTGGTCCCACTTCATCTCTCTGCAGGAGAGCAACGTGGAGCTGATGAGGCTAAAGCTGATAGGCAGTAGGTTCATATCACATTCAGCTAAGGAATTGTTTTTTTCTAACAGGGTTTCACTATGTAGTTCGGGCTGGCCTTGAAATCATTATGCAGCCCAGGCTGGCCTTAAATTCATGGCAATCCTCCTGTCTCAGCCTCCAGAATGCTAGGATTATAGGAATCCTGAGTTTAGGAGCCATGATTCCTTTTTTTTTTTTTTTTTTTTCGGTACC
>NDGM011167828.1:0-11175 GCA_002564305.1 Octomys mimax | reverse complement strand
AAAAAAAAAAAAAAAAGGAGTGCATTTAATTCTCAAAGGGAATTTTGGACTTGGGGTTTTAACAACGGTGGGATGGTTAAGATTTGGATGAGTCTTTTTTATTTTAAGGAGAAACATATTAAAGCAACAATATTAGAAAGACAATTTCAAAACAGGGTAGTGGGAGAGTTACAATAATTAATATATTGTATATTGTTATCTTCATGAGTTATTCAGAGTATATACATGATACCTTGTCCAAGCAATGGTATCATAAAACTTTCTTTTCAGTGAATGAAGAGAAATTATCTATATAACTATTAAATTTCTTGTAGGGCCTGTAGATAGCTCAGGGAATTGAAGGGCCTGCTTAGGCAGATGCAGCAGCCATGGTTCAATCCCTGACATGCTGTGCTACCCCTGCCCCTGGTGCATGCTGGGATGGTGACTGAGAATGGGCATGGTGGCACACACCTGTAACCCCAGCGCTTGGGAGGCTGAAAACAGGAGGATCACTACAAGTCCGATATATGGACTACAGTAGACTCTGTCCTAAAAAAAATACAAAATAAATAAATACATGCATAAATTTCTCGTGTATAAATGTATATTTCCCCTCCCTTCTTTTCCCCTTTTCCTCATTACTGTGTGCCTTTTCTTTTAAATGTTTTCTTCACAATTCACAATACTTACTATATATTTTTTATCTTTGTTACGTGCCCAGTTTCTCATAGTAGTGACACAATATGAGGTTGACACATGTGGGGATGATTTATTTCACTTATGAATAAGGTCTTGAGTTGCATTTATTTACTTAGAAAAGTTTCCAGTTCATTTTGTCATTTTATGTTCCTGAGTAGTTTTCCATTATAAAAAAAGAAAAATGTATCTTTCTCCTTTTGCATTGCTCAGGTGATAGGCATTTGGGTTGTTGCCAAGATTTAGTGATTGCAGACTGTGTTGCTATAACTGAACACATTTCACTGTGGCATGATGTTTTTAATTCTTCTGGGAACATACCCAGTGGGGGAGTAGCTGGATTGAATGGAAATAGTTTTTAAAGGAATCTCCATATTGATTTCAACGTGCTTCTCTTGGATGACCAGTAATAATGAATATTTTTCATGTATTTCTTTGGCAATTGTATTTCTTCATCTGAGAACAGCGTATTCATCTGAGATACCCATGTTTGGATGAGGTGTTTGAATTTGGAGTGTCTTATTGTTTTTTTTTTTTTTTTTTTTTTTTNTTGCGGAACTGGGATTGAACTCAGGCCCTTGCGCTTGGCAGGGAAGCGCTTCTTCCATTGAGCCATCTCCCCGCCCCTGTCTTATTGTTTTTAGTTCTTTACATGTTCTGCATAGAATTCCTTTGTCTGAAGGAAAATTGTTTATAATGTTTTCCCACTCTGAAGGTTGTATTTTCATTCTGTTCATGATACTATTTTGTGCAAAAGATTTTTAACAAGGCAAGATCCCATTTGTTGATTCTTTGTAGTGTGCCACAGTCTGAGTTTTGTTAATGAAGTCTCCGCCTACACTTATTTCACTGAGATTTCTATCTATTTTCTCTTGTAATAGATTTAGTAATTATGTTTTAATATTTAGATCTTTGGTTAATTTGGTCTTTAGTTTCATGATGATGGTAGACATGGATCTAGTTTTAGTCTTCAGCATATGGAAAGTGAGTTTTTCTAGTACTATTTATTAAAGAGATTATCTTCTGGTGAACTAAAGCTGTTTTTTTTTTCAAAAATAAGGTGAATTTTTTCAAAAATGAGTGTGTTTGAGGATGTGTTTGCATCTTATGTTCCACTGATCATTAGGCTTTTTCTTTTTTTTTCAATACCATGGTGATCCTATCACAGTAGTTTATAGTATAATTTTTTATTTGGGATTGTTATACCTCCTGACTTGTGTTTGTTGCCCAGAATTGCTTTTGGTATTCTAGGTCTATTCTAGTTCTAAATGAATTTTAAGAGTGTTTTTTCTCTGTTCTGTGAGGTACATTAATGGTAGTTTGGGATTGAATTAAATCTGTATAGCAGTTTTGGGATTATGGCCATTTTCACTATATTGGTTCTTTCTATCCAAGAGCAAGAGATATCTTTTCATTTTCTGGCATCTTTTTGAATTTCCTTTTTTAAGAATACTGTAATTTTCATTATGCAGGTCTTTTATATCCTTTGTTAGATTCATTGTTAAGTATGAAATGATTTTACACTTAGAGTGATTTAACCCTGTTGTTAAATCACAGGGTTTAAGACATTGTGTTCAAAACTCAGGGTTCAAGAGGACAGGGGATAGGATGGAGACATAAATAGAGTTAAATATAGTAGAGTAGGCATAGGATGCTCATTCAGGTTTGGGGTAACTGTAAGACACATGAGGGAAGGATGAGAGGAGAGAGTCTAGGAGTTTTGAAGTGAACCAGAAGGAGAAGAGAGTTTACTCACATGAATGTATCATAAAATAAAGATAGCTGCCAACAGAAATGAAAAGGGCAATTGGAATAAAATGAAAGGAGTGATTTGAAATCTATTATGTGAAGAAGAGAGAAAATGAGGCAAAGAAAAGAAGAAAGAAAGAAAAAAGATAATCAAAAATATCTCTCACATTGGAAAAACAACAACATAAAAATGCAAAACAAAACAGGACAAGACAGAGAGAATATTAGAAAAGAAAGGAAAAACAAACAAAATTGAAACAAATAACAAAAGCAAGCAAAACAAAAAATCCAGCCAAATATCAAGAGTGAAACCAATCAGATGGAGGAGGAGGAAGAAGAGGAGGAGGAGGAGGAAAGTAAAAGAAGAAGAAGGGAGACGAGAGGGAGGAGAAGAAGGGGGAGGAGGAGGAGAAGGAGGAGAGGAGGAGGAGGAAGAGGAAATTAAAAGAAGAAGAAGGAAGAGGAGAGGGAGGAGAAGAAGGGGGAGGAGGAGGAGAAGGAGGAGAGGACGAGGAGGAGAGGAGGAGGAGGAGAAAAGGAGGAGGAGGAGGAGAAAGAGGAGGAGGTAGTAAAATTCCTCTGGTGTCCATGGCTCTGTGGTAGGTTCAAGGTAGATCCCAGAAATGCATCCTCTAGTCAAGATTGCAGGTGGATTTTTGCTGAGTTTGGGTCTGATCTTTGCCTCTAGATATGGGGGCTTGGATTAGTTTTCTGTGGCTGGAGTTCTTCTCAGTCATTTAGAAAAGAAAAGAAAAAGAAAAAGAAAGGAAAAGAGAAAATAGCAGAAAAGAGAAGAAGGTCGCTGTACTCTCCCACTGCTATTCCTCGTGTCTTTATCATCAAGCACAGCACTGGTTCTTCCAAGTGGCGCCTATTGTTACCATTGCATGAGACATTTCCACACCTCTAGTCCCACCTACCCATAACACGCACCTTAGCCAGGGTCTACTGTGTCTCTGGCTTTACCTGTGTATCACCAGTGGAAGAAGAGAGGACTGGATTTCTCTCCCCAGCCACGCTGTCCAGGGGTCAAGGGAGGAGAGGTCAAGCTGATCTCAGACTCTCCCTGTTAGTTTGCCATCCTGGGTCTATGTGGATGACTCTTAGAGATACACTAAATGCATTTATATATCAAAATGGATAGGAATCTTTAGGAGGCCAGAGGTGGAGGTATAATGCTATGTTTTACATATAAACTGTATGCCAAGGTCTTCAGGTTGTTGGAAGATGATTGGCCCATAAGTATGCTCCGGTCTTCAGTGGCCCATCCACTAAGAAGGTTATAACCAAATGCACTGCTAGGAGGTGGGGACTGATGGGAAGTGGTGCCTCACTCAGATGTCCTGCAGCATTTGCATCTCCCTTGCTGGCCTCCCCTTCACTCCCTGGTACTGTCTACCACACTGTGAGTGCCTTTTCCTCCATCATGCCCCTCTTCAACCCAATTTCCACTCTAGAGGCAGCCAACCTTAAAATGAGAGTATGAGCCAAAATAAGCTATTTTTCCTTTAAACTGTGGGTGATGTCAGGAAAGTGGTTAAGCTGAGGAGACATTATATGCTGCATCTTACTAGTTGTGTGGTGTTTACTGACAACAACTTAATGAGCTGGGTGCTATATCTGTCTCTTCTTTACAGATGGGAAAACTGAAAACACAGCAGGTGAGAAAATACTATCATACAAATGATCAATGGGGAGTTAAACTCAGGTGACCTATTTCAGCTGCTATATCTGCTTGGGGATTATATCATGGCCTTAATTCTTTCTGTTCTCCTTTTAGGGACTCTTGCTGTTTATGTTTTAGATTTTACAGATGATCCTTCATTAACTTCGATTCTCCTTGAGTTATAACTCCTTTTTTGGATCTGGTACTTTTCATTACAGATCCTCACATATGACTTAAAGTATTGACACTTTTATGTTCATTTCGAGACAGGTTTTCAGTACCAGAAAAATGTTGATTATCTTTCATGCCTAGAGCTTTAGAAAGAAGAAATTATTCTAGTGGTAGCAAAAGAGTGGTAGATGGGGATTTTTCTATTCTCATTCAGTAGAAGAGCAGATTTTCTGTGCCCCAGCTTGGCAGATGGATTTTATCTTTAGCTCCCTATCGGACACTGATCTCAATCACAATTTACTCCTGTGGATGCACTAAAACTTCTGTCTATGGTGGGGGGAATTCCTTTCTTTTTTGATTTTAACTATTTAACATAACTAGATAATAGTGGACTTAATCTACCTGAACTTAACCCATCACCTGACAGCATTTTTGTATCTAACTTAAGAATAAACTGTACCCTTGTGACACAACCTGTATTATTTTATAGAAGAAAGAATTAAGCTAAAATACGGATAGTGGCATCATACTGAGTCAGTCATCTCCCTTGTGCTGATGATCTTTGAAGACAGGAAGATGCTGATGTGATGAATGTATTTATCACACAAAAATTGAAAGCTAGCAAACAAAACCTGAAAAGGAAACTTGGAACAGGCTCTTCCTCACAGACCCAGAAGAAGCCAGCCTTGATTCTGGGCTTGTAGTCTCAAGAAGAGGGAGGCTGGGAGGCATGGCAGCCCCGGTCCGCAGCTGTGGCCCTCTGAGTCTGAGGTAGGCAGCCCAGGAATTTAGAGTGAGTCTGGGCTAGCCAAGTCCTGATTCTTTGGACAATAGCCCTAGAAAACTGAGACCAGTGTTATCTGGTTAAAAAGGTATTAGAAATATTTAATTTTTCTTAAAGTATTACCTCTTTTAAAGAGGACTATATTAGGGTAGAACCTTAATTTTTAGAGGTACGTGCTTTGTATTAAGAAATGGTGGCCTCCAAATGTTGGAGTAAGATTCAGTAACACACAATGGATAAAATGATGACTCTATCTGTCAAGCTTAAAAAGAAGTCAGAGATACAACTGCAGACCTTTTATACTGAGCTCTTGATTGTTGTATTTCACAAAGGAAAATTTTGTTTGCCTTTATAAAAGATGGCAAATGAAACTTCATCAAAGGAATTCTGGGTCACCACACATACTTCGTTGGAGAGAGGCATTTTAGTGGGAAAAATTATGAGATGTTTCCAAATACATTTGAAATAGAAGCTTCATAGAGGCCAAGTCACAACCTCTGGGTTTTAAATTATTTGGAATAGTGGGAGAGAGACAAACCCTCGTCACCTCATGGTAGGCCTTGATTTGGTAAACCATGATAGGAACGACAAGTGAATTTTAACTGACCTGTGTCTACCAGAGTAAGGGAGAAATATATCTGTGCAGAAAGGAATAACTTCCTTTTATCTAAAGGCCAACTGCATGTAAAGTAAAATATTTAAAGCTCTTTTATAAGTTCAGTTACTTTCAACAAATCTCTTTGCTATCTTTGTAACATTCTTACTTAAGAAAGAATTTCCTGTGTTGTTTATAGAAACACTGAACCAAATGGGCCCAATCTGCTGTAGAATAGGGTTTCTCTTTCTCTGAGTGGGCAGGCCTGGGTACTCAAGAAGATAACGTTAGATGTAACCATGGATTTATCAAGACGGAATTGGGGGCAAAGGCGCACTCTAAAGAACCTGCGAGTCCTGGGACATGACTGCTAGTAGTAGTGCTAGGAACTTTCTCAAAAGTTTCTAGGTGAACACTCCACTGTACTCCATCTCCCTCCCCTAAAGTCCCCCCAGCCAAGTTTATATTCCTTAGAAGATGATGCGCAATGTCCTGTTTATGTCATGGAAGTTGGGAAGTAACCTACATAAGCAAACAGACAAAAAGAAAAGACAGCAATATAAACAGAGTATGTGACGAGACACTTTATTGGCCACACAGCTTCATTCCAATGCTCTGGAATTCATTCTGTGCCAAAGGATTTGAAGGCTAGAAATTTTGTTAGTCTGCTTGCTGCAAGAACTTCAGTGTTAGTTAAGTGGAATAAAGAACTTGTATGAGATAGAAAGCTGAGTAAGAAAGTTATATTCTTTGTTGAAAGCCTGAAGCAGGCATACAGCATTTGGGTCTGAGAGATATGCCCAAGGCTGTGCAAAGCCCCTGCCTAGTCGCTATATCCTCTTCCTCTCAGAACTACTGTCACCTGGAGTGTCTCCCTTGAAGCTCTGCACCTCTCGTGGTCCAAGAAACAGACATAGTCCTCATCTCCTGTGTTTTGTAGACCTACTTTCATTTGTGTTTTTGGTACAGGGTGTCTCTATGCAGCTCAGACTCATAGTGATCCTCTTGTTTTCAGTCTCCCAAGTGCTGAGATTACAGGTGCACACCAGCATGCCTGGACTCTGTCGCAGGCTCAGTGGGCCCCAGGAGGGGAAGGGAGGAAGTGGCTAGCACCTCATGTGGGACTGATATGGATTACTTGTCCCTGAGCTTGCCAAAGCCAGCACTTAGTCCACTGAGCTATCTCGCCAGCCTCAGAGACTTATTTTAATCATAGCTTAAGCTTCAAATACTTGAAATACATGAGGAATGGCAGAGAAAGAAGAAAATAATGCAAAGTTAAAAGGCCTGCATTGGATTAAAAATCACTTGGGACATAAGTAGAAATTGATATAGTGAATATGAAAGAAAAGAAAAGGAAAGAAGAAAAGAAAAAAAATACATGTGGGGTTTCAGATAATGGAATTTCCTAAGGTATATGTTTTAAAGAATATGTATATTAGTACACAAAACTGGATCAATAGTACAACGAAGAATGACAATCTGAGAATTGGCACTTCTGACCAGTTCCCAAATGCTGCTGATGCTACTTACGCCTCACACTTTAAACACCGCCACTGCAGGAGTTTCTCTGACTTCGCACCCCCACACGTCCTGTCTTGCTGAGGATGCCTGCGCTTGGGTACCAGCTGAGAGTGCTGCGAATCAAACCTCCAGCTTCCCCATTTGTGAGTCCTTAACATTTGCATTGTGACTTCTTTGGATGATTTTACTCAGACAGAGAGAGAGAGCCAGAATTTACTGAGAAGTTTTCTCCTTTTGATGGAGTTTGCATTCAATGACAGATTTGTAAAGGAATGAAACGATATTTCTTCTTAGGGATAGTAAAACGCCTTTGACCAATTTATATGCTAAATCTTCCTATGGTGTCGGGCTGACATGGGGACTTTGCTGGGAACCCCTTCCCATCCTGCTTCTTCTACACGTCTACTTGTTTTGTTCTGTTTCTTAGTGAAATAGGAATACACTTATCAAAAATCTCAGACTATGTAGTATGTGCTGAACTGCTTTTGCTACCCATATTTTCCTGTCTTGCATTTTCCTATCTCTTTTTATCACTGTTAACTTTTGTTGAAATATTGGCAAGAGACATGAACTGTCTAGTACAACTTCCATTACCTACCTGCAGCTATTTAAATTTAAAATGCATCAAATTGAAACTTAAGTTCTACATTACAATAGCCACCTTTGAGTGTTTAGTTGCCAAGTGTGGCTACTGGCTGCTCTCAAAAATAAAGCCTCCACTATAGCAAAAATTATATAATAGAGGTTGGTCTAGAGGCTTTGTTAATATTATCTTTCTACAGTGATGGTTTGTGCATAGTTTGATTATATGTTTCCAAATAGGGGTCGCAATTAGCTATTGCATTTAATTTTCTTAAGCTGTCCTAATTGTTGGTTTGCTCTTACTCCTGCTCGGTGTCCTATGTGAGGTTTCAGGTAAGAGCTTGCTGATCCCTTACTGCTAGCCATGGCATTCGCAGTGCGAAGGATTATTGAAGTTTCCAGATAAGCTTAGTTTGCTCCTAAGAGTTTAGATTACTTAAAGCAAGGTGGCAGTTTTTGAAAATACCAGTGCATTTACGATTCACTCTTACCTCCAGAGATTAGCATGTTGTGGTCTTAAATCAAAACAGAGGTTTCTGTATGTCAAATTTATTTTCAAACAGTACCATAGAATACGGAAAATCCAATTTACGCCAACAGGATCACTTTTTGACTTTATTTTTTTAAGTCAATTTTTTATTTAAAGAAAATTTCATGTGATTTAATATTCATTAAGGTCACTTCAATGAGGCTGTTTTCAGGGTATCTCTTTTTAAAAGAACTGAAGCTTAATCCAGCCATCCCATCTGCCTTGCCACAATTCTTCTATCTCCACTTGAAGTATGGACAATGACACCCGTGGTCCTATATCCAATATCATCCAGCAATACATTTTTGGAGCCTTGCACTTAAGGTGAACAAATCTGCCTTGCTCTGACACCTTTCCTAAACATGAATTAAGGTCATTCATTTCTTAATCTATTCATAGCAGTACAGGCCTCTAGGATATGCAATTATTACATTTAAGCAAACACGGTCCAACACAGTAAGACATATCTTCAACTGCAGGCAAACAGAAGCCTTTAAGGAAAAAGTTATCTTCATGTACCACCATCTTCTTTGACATTCACATGTTTATCTCCTTTTCAGATCTTTCTGCCCTCTGTCCACTATTTCTGGCCTTAGAAATAATTCTCTTTATAAACAAAACATCTTCTTTATTGTTCACTTATGATAAATACACATTCATCTTGTTTGGAAATTCAGAACTTGTAATGAAACAACTTTCCCCTACTAATTTGTCATCACATGCACCATGTTCAAGATGTGCTGTCTTATTTTTTGCTTCTGACTCTTCAGTAGGAGAAATGGAGCCATCATCATCCAAGTATTTGTATCTACGACTACTAAGGTCTTCTTTTTCTAAATCTTTACCAACATTCATTTGTTTCAATGATTCCTTAAGGTGGTGTTCATATTTCAGTTTCTCAATCTAGTTAAAAAATCCTCTTGCAACAGCTTGCTCAAAACTTAAGATTTTTCTCCAAGGTAATGGCTTCCTTCCATCCTCAGATTGTAAAATTGGAAAAGTAGGTCTTTTTACTTTGAATTGTTTTTTATCTATTTGTGAGCTTCTAGTGTTTCTCTTTCCTTTTGTTCTTCCTTTTGGTGTTAATTTTGGCTTGTATTTCCTCTTCTTACATTTCTTCTTTTTCTTGAATCTTTCAAAAATAGCCTTCAAAATAATTGGTCTTGGTTCTATGGATGAGTCACTTGATGGATCTATTTGAATACTCTTGGGTATAAGAACAAATTTCCCCATGGATTTTCTTTAAGTCCATTGAAGTAAGGAAAAGTTAAGGAAGGTACAAATTGTACTTAAAATAAGCTGCTACCAGATGAAGTTATCACTCTGATTTTCAATTTCTACAGCTATATCAAGTGTCATATAGTTAAAAGGATCCATTCCTGTTTTTTTCACCACTTTTTCTTGATCTCAAAGAGTTTCTTTCCAACTGTGCCACAGGAAAGAACTTTTTGACTTTAATCATTTCGAATTTTGTATCGAAAATTCATTCCATTGTTGCCTATTAACTTCTGGTGGATTGGAACAATATTTAATTAGTGTTTTATTTTTTAAATGACACAGAATTTGTACCTATTAGCAAGAGAAAATGTTAAGTTGTGTTTCACATATACATTGGTTAGTGACCAATTTAGGATAACTAGCATAACCATAATATTAAATTGTTAGGGCAGGCCAGAGAACTCAGAGGACTAAAGTACAGTCTTCAAACATAACAATTTATCTTAATACATGTAGCCCCAAGGAGGGATCAGGGTTCGATCCCCGGCCTGCCATGCCAACCCTGCCCCTGGAGCACACTGAGATGGCTATTGAGACTGGGTGTGGTGGTGCGTGCCTGCAATCCCAGTGCTTGGGAGGCTGAAAACCGGAGGATCACTAAGAGTCCGATCTGTGTAGACCTTATACTAAATACATAAAATAAAAAATTTTAAAGTAGTTACTAATTCTTCATCTGGAGTGTGATTAGCTTTCTGTTCTCGGTTTTTATAATATATAACATAATACAAATATAATAACATAATTTTACCAATAATTACCAATAATGAATTATGTCTTACAATTATATATAATTATACTTATGTGTATCTTCTAATTATACTGACTTGGCTGTCCCAGAGAACACCAGAATCAGTACTTCCTAGCAAAAAATAACATTTCTCCCACTGCCTGGCCTGGCTCCTTCTGTACACTTCTACTAGGCTGAATTGTATTGCCTAGAACACTTGCTGTGAAGGTGACTTAGTACAACTTGTATGGAATATGACACAGAAGCTCCTTAAAAAGTAGAACTTCTATATGCCTTTAAAATCCCACTACTTGCTACATGTCCGAAGGAAATGAAATCAGTACTGAGACAGACATCTGCATTTCACCGTTCACTGCAGCGCTCTATACAAGAGGCGAAAAAGGGCAATGACCGAGGCGCCATCTGTTGATCAACGGAAAGTGAAACTGTGGTAGATTCGCACAACCCATTGTTATTCTACCGTAACAGTGAGCGGTATTGGATTAGGATAGAAATGGAGATAGATGCATTGTGTGAAATATATCAGGAAAAGAAAGACAGGCGCCCTATGATTTCATACATGAAAAGTAAAGGTAGTTAACTTCACAGATATTGAGAGTGTGGTAGATACCACAGTCCAGGGAGAGCAGAGAGATCAAGAAAGGTTCATCAATGTGTACCAAGTTACAATTAGAAAGAAGTAAGTACTTCTGTTATGCTATTATTGGATTGTGGGGTAATCAGAGATAATACAAATGTACTGATATTTTAGAAGGCTAGAAGAAAGTGCCTTAGAAGTTTTTGATATAAAAATTATAAAATTTTGGGACCGGGGAGATGGCTCAGTAGAATAAGCGCTTCCCTGGCAAGCGCAGGGGCCTGAGTTCAATCC
>NDGM011167818.1:0-25553 GCA_002564305.1 Octomys mimax | reverse complement strand
AAGGACTGAGCCCCTCCAGAATAAAGCTTTGCAGAAAGTTCAAAAAAAAAAAAAAAAAAAAAAGAAATTGAAGCTTTCACATCTGTGTATAACAGTCATTGAAATTAAGTGAAACCAATCAACACTTCACTTTCTACTAATTAGTCTGAAATCTACCCCTACCAACTTTATTGCTTTTCGTCCATTTCATTAAACAGAACAATACATAGTTCATTAAATAAGGATGTACATATATTCTTCTTGTGTTTAAAACTGAGGTAGAAAACCAAGAAAATTACAATCTTTCAGTGCTCAGATATTACTATTTGTTTAATCTCTAATTGTTAAAAATGTAAAACAGCTCATTTATATCACTTAGACATTATTTGAGAATCTAATAGAGTAGATTGTTTCAAGTCCCCACTCTATTATTACATTTTATTATTCATTAAATTGGTCAATTTGTAAATACATATGCAACTGCCAATTAACATGCTACTCTGTGGCCTCTTGTACTAAAAATTTTAAAACACGGTTTGACTAATTCATTTTCCAGGCTGTGGAAAGACCAAAATTACTTATAATCACTAGACTGCATAAAACATCTCTAAAGTGAGTGGTAATAAAATACTTCTACCTAGAGTAATACTTTAAGGGATATGTCTAAAAAGTGAAGAAGTGCTAGGACAGGCATGTCTTTAACAAGCCCAGAATGTATAAGAATATTTTCATGCATTTCCTGAAGACAAAGGGCATCAGATTCATAAAATGTGTTTATGTTTCACTGAGTAGGCTTTGTTTATTTGATTCCCATACAACTTATTAGTCAGTGTAGACTTCAGCAACACAGATCTTTGCCCCATCTATTTCTAGTCTCTTTTGTCTTTAACCTCTGTTAAAGCTTAAAGGAAAGACTCTCGTGTCCTTCCTTCATGTTTTAAGATTTATTATGATGTGCTAGAAGTAAGCACTTTCTGGATACCTTGTTGCTTGGCTGCCTAAATTAAATGCACTATGCATGATTAATAAGAAACCACCACGGAGGAAACCCCTTTTCTTTTAGACATCAATATGAAACTGGAAAATGCCCAGTGTCAAGGACAGCCTCATTTACACAGTCTGAAATGAAGCCAAGAGTAGATCATCCAGGTAAGGAATAATCAGAGGAATTGAAATGGGGTAGAGGTCACTCAAGGCTTGAGAACCACTTGGACAGAGCATTCTACTGAGATGGACATCAGGATTGGAACCATTGTCATGAAGTAGCTGAGCCATAGCAGTGGCCAAATCCCACTGCATACTGGGAGGCATCTCTGGAGAGACTTAAAATGGCTAGGAAAAAAGGGGAACAAAGAAAGAAGGTTATAAGGAGAGGATCACTTGTATCATCTCTTGTAACTCTTTCTACTCTTCAACTATTCTACGGGGTTAAGGACCAATTTCAGGGGGAGGAAAGGAGGAAGAAAGGAATGACTGAAACAGGGAGGGAGGGAACGAGGAAAGGTAGAAGGAGGCATGAAGGGAGGAAATAGAAGAAAGAATAAGAAAGAGAAAAAGAGAAAGGAAAGAAGGAAGAAAAAAGAAAGAAGGACGGAAGAAAAGAAGAAAGAAGGGAAGGAAGGAAGAAAGGAAACAAGGAAAAAGAAAAGGCAAAGAAACAAAAGAAAAAGAAATATTTCTGTGCCAGTGTAAACTGAAAATACAGAAGCCCTAGGACCTTATTTTATTAAAACTCCTTTATTAGTCTTCTCATTCTGGTCATGGCTCCAACAGGACACCAACATTACTTATTTTGTGCCAAAATAGGCAGGAGGGAATTGCTCAAATAAAACATGGTAGAAGCTCCCTTCCCATGGCCTCTGGCTTCAGGCCAATGCATTTTTCAAGAGAGGAGATATTTTACATCACATTGGTAGTGTCAAGAGTTTGACCGCCATGGTCTCTGTATTAGACCACTTCCCCATTGCTGGGAATTTGGCTCAGAGCTCAGGGAATTCCATCCATCCTCAACTGGATCCAAGGCAGATGCATCACGGTGGAAGAAAGCTGCTCTGCTCAGTGCAGCTGGGAAAGAGAGTGGGGAGGAGCCAGGGACAAGAATGTACCCTGCCAAGTCACACCCCAGTGACCACCTCCAACCTGGCCCCACTTGCACAATAGTCCTGAACATATCAATGGATGAACCTACTAAGGAGATAGCCCCACCCCCATGATCCCATCACCTTCCCAAAAGCCCTGCCTCTGAACAGGATTCTCAAGGGACATTCTCAATCTTTAAACCATAAGACTACCCATTTCCTTAAAGGAATTTGATTCTTTCCCTCTTTGTCCCACTCTCAGTACAAGACAAAATCTCCGGCTCTCTTCTTGAAACTCAAATTTCCTTTGTAGATGGTCCCAAGATTCAAATGTAAAGATAAGAGAAACTATCAAGTCATAATTATAGATTTAAAGATACTATTTCAATAAATGTTATAAGTAATGAAGTAAAAAGTCTTAAAAATTAATAGGTTTCATTTATTGCCCCTTAAAACTCCAATAGAATCAAATGATGTATGAGGTACATATATTTTATTAGTCTACCTTAAATTTAAGTAATTAGTAGGTGAAGAGAAGTATACTCTTTGGCTGGTCATAATTTCTGCCTCTGAATTGTTCTCTTTTCTTTCTTTCTTTCTTTCTTTCTTTCTCTCTTTATTTCTTTTACAATGTGCAGTGTTTTAATCATGAAAACTTTGTAGTCATTTAAGAGTTCTGGGGCCAAGTCAAGCTGTGATGCTAAGGGTGGATCAAGAAAGTAATATACAGGGGAAAAAAACTCAAAGAGGTTGCCCTGTAATTGTGTGATGTGATATAAATTGTGATGTGGACTGACTTCAAACAAATTGCCAGGAGGCAGATTATCTTTTGCCTTCAATATTTTCTTTAGAATTCTATTTCTGACAAAGATTTGGCCCAACTGGAAAGAAAAAAACCATCAAAAATATTGAAGAAACTGGGCCTGGGAGATAGCTCAGCAGAATAAGCATTTCCCTGGTAAGCACAAGGGTCTGATTTCAATCCCTGGTTCCAAAAAAAAAAAATATTGAAGAACCTGATTATGGTGGAGTATATCTATAATCCTAGCACTATTAGGGAGTGAGACAGGAGGACTGCAAGATCAAACTCAGCCTGGGAAATTTGGTAATTTAAGACTATGTCTCAAAATAAAAATTAAACAGGGCTAGGATTAGTGCAAAAGCACAGGGTTTAATCTCCAGCACTGGAAAAAAAAAAAACTAAATAAAGAAAGAGAAATGTGAATAGATGAGAAAAACTTTTAAGATCTTAATGCACAAAAGCAACTCGCAACCTCATGTTCAACCCGGTCTTCTTGCACACACCTCAGCTTTCCTCCCACTCCACACGTTCAACTCCACGTCTCACACTACTGGGCCCTGGCAGCAGACAGTGTCAATGGTCAGCTCATCTATTTGAAAAATGACTGAGAATCTTTCCTGTGGTTCAAAGTGGTCAGTGAAAGAAGGGCTGGAGGTGTGGAGAGGTGACTATACAAGACATAAAATATATGAGTACAGTAGATTACAAGTTCCAGGCAAAATCCCCACTATCCCTACTAAACACATTACTTTCTAGAATTTCAAAGTGGTTCGTTCTTTGGTGGTCATCATGGCTGTTCATTGTACCAAACCACATGATTTCTAAACATAAGTCCATGAAGCCTGACATAGGTGAACTACATATAAAGTTAAAGGAGACATTTGAAAGTAAATTTGGTCTCAGGTTCACAACACACAAATACAAATAAGATCAATGTTTAGCACAAATTTCAAACTATGGCTGCAGAGATAGCTCAGTGGACTAAGCACCTGCCTAGGTGAGAACAAGGACCTAGGTTCGATTCCTGGTGTTGTATGCCATGCTGGCCCCACCCTTGGCACACTGAGCTGGCCACCAACTCAGGTGTGGTGATCCACACCTGTAATCCCCATGTTGAGGAGACTGAAAACAGGAGGACCACTCCTGCGCAAGTCTGAGCTGCGCAGTGAGACCCTGCACCAAATACATAGAATAAAATTTTTTTAAAAAAATCAAACTATTAGGAAGAGGAATTCTTTTTTTTTCAGCCCACTTCTGCCTCTAAGGCTGCAAATTTAAAATTTCATTTGAAGGCAAGAAATTCAGTTGGATATGCTTAAGCAGAATAAAAGATATCCTTCATTTAATTCAATTTTCTAAAAATAAAGTTGAAATTGGAGAAATGTCACAATAGTATCAAAATGTTTTCTAAAATTTTTGTTCAGATATATGTAATTTCTTGGTAAAATGCCTGACCTTCTGTCACCATAATCCTTAGTGACAGCATTATGACTGTAATCAGTACAGAAAAATGAATTTAGGACTACCTATATACATTTGGCTGGACTTTAGTTGACTTTTAGTGAAGAAGAGATAAAAAATCCAGTATCTTACAAATATAGCACTCTGATGTCAAGTTCAAGCAAGACTTTTAATCAGCTAAAAGATAAATACATAGATACCCTGGTGTATAATTGATAGACTATCTGTCAATTAAAAGGTAAAAGATTGACAAATTTGTAAGGTTATTAATCTCAAATGCTGAGGACTCCATCTGGATTATAATAATTCAAACCTGCTTTCAAATCTTCCTGAAATTGTCTATGGGGGTACTTCTCCTCTAACACACAGGTAAGTCCCTGCTGGACCCTCTGTTTAGGGTCTCCTCTGGCTGAAGGAATAACTCGTAGAGTAGTAGGAAATCAACTGAGGTTAGGGTGACTGTTCAGGTAGGCGCAGCTCTTTTGATGGAAGCCTGTGAAAGAGGCTTTATCTTCCATTCACTTCTATCCTATTATTTTGTATTTTATAAAAGAGTTATGCTTTGGACACCATATGGATCCCAACTGTAAGAGAAATAGACACCAACAGTAAGTTTTTTATTGATAGCGTGAGGGAAAATGAATTTTGAATTCTTTGGGGGAAGAGAATGGATCAAGGAGGAAGAAGAAAAGTGAAAGAAAAGGAGGAAAGGACAGAGTGAAAGGAGATACTGCTGAAATAAAATCTGGGTTGATGAAGAAATACTACTAGACACACAGATAATGTTTAGGGCTATGTCTCAGTCTTGGGATTGGGCATATAATTAAAGATTTGTGCCTGGCCTCTAACTTTCTTAGGCCAAATTTCAGCTTTGCCACTTACTGCTTACATGATTTGAACCACTGCCTTGGCCTGGGCTTCCTAACTACTAAAACAGAGCTCATAACATACTTACCTCACAGAGCTGTGAAGGGTTATATGATGCTTCAGAGTCCCCAGCACCTAGTTTAGTGCTTGGTAATTCGTAGATTATTATTAGTGGTATCATTTTTTGAGGTAACTAAACATTTAATCCTTTTCTGGGCAACAGATTTGTTAAAACATTAGTTCAGATATTCAACAGTTTCCAAAATTCACACACACACACACACACACACACCAAATTATCTTTCTTCACTTCTCTCCTAATTTATGACTGAAAGGAGGGAATATAGATCAATCTTCATTGCCTCATTTTAAAAACCTTAACACAGCATGCATCGCATGTAAGAGGTACTGTGATAGACAGCATTGTAATAATTTGGAAAGGTTTTATGTTTTTTAATTAATTCAGATGCTAGGGATTGAAGCAGAGCTTTAGATATGCTAAGTTAGTACTGTACCACTGAGCTCTGCTCCAGGCCTTGCAAAGCTTTCTTAAACTACTAACATGCAGGTTCCATCCAAGAAAATTATATCAGATTTCTGGAGATAGGTCCTGCACATCAGTAGATTTTTATTTTAAAGTTTGCCCACGGTGGTTCTAAACACCAGTCAAAGTTAAGAACTGAGGTAGAGGGACTTTTAGAAAGATTATATGTGTTTAAATTTCACTTCTACTCACTAGCAATGTGCCTCTGAAAAAGACATCAAATGCCTCCAAGGCAGTTTCAACTCCCATGGAGTGGGAAGCAGAATCCATACCTACTTCTAGGGCTACGGGTTGCAGTGGGATCACTGCCATCAAAGACAGGCTCTGCAGTCTGTCCTGGAGTCTGTTTGGAGCTCCCGAGAAGGGAGCCAGCTACTTTGAAACCTATAGATGAAGCACAGTAATTTCCTACCCATGATTCTTGTCCTAGCATCTAAAGGAAGGAAGACAGGAGGCAAAAGCACACTCAGCCAGTGAGCAGGTCCATAGAATCAGTTCTGGGATCTGCACAGGGAAAGATGTCACAGTTACCTCACACTTATGAAATATGCCACTTCCTTAGTACTCATTTCTGTTTCATAGTAGGGAGGTAGTGTGATTTAGATGAAATCATACAGACCATCACAAGAAACATAGACCACAACTTTTAATACATGGTCCTAAATATTTAAGTGGCATATATTTTGTCCACTGTATCAAAATACTACATTAGTAGAATCCAGGATCTAAGTCTGATTAGTTTTGATTCAACCTTTCTCCTGACTGCATTATTTAATCTCTGAATCAGAGTTGAAGGATTGATCTGACTATATGAAATATAGAAAACAGAAAGTTAGCTGACGTTAATTACCATGAATTTCTTCAGATCTCTTTTTCACTAATCTAGGTATACTAACCCAATCATGCATTGGAAACATACATCTATGTCAATTATCTTAATAAATAACATTGAGGCCCATGATAGAAATACGCTTTGCTTTATGTTCAATTGAGATGTTGGCTTAGAATAAATATGGAGATTTGAAAGTCACAAAGTAACTGACTCGAAGTGGCTCCTGTGCTCTTTCTTCTCATCTTTACTTTCTTTACTAAAGACAATATTGTGATCTTTTTCTTGTAACACAAATTTAACCTCCATTTTAACATTGTACTTCACCTCTTAGGAGACAGTCTTTATGAGTTCTCTTGGCAACACTAACCCCATTTGGAAGATTCTGGAACTAGGACAATAGAAATGTCTCTCACAGACTAATTGCCAAGACTAGCTTATTTTTAAGACCAGATGCTCCTCAAGACAAAATGGGTTAAATAAATCACTGAACATCTATAAAAGGTGACACTACAGAGAAAAATGTGTGTCGAAGGCAGGCAGGCATGGTGGTACCCATCTGTGGCCCTAGCTACTCATGAAGTTAGGCAGGAGCATTTGTTTAAGCCCAGGAATTCCAAGCCAGCCTGGGCAACAGTACGAGACCCTGTCTCTTAAAAACAAACAAATTTAAAACAAATCCCAACCTAGCCTCCACAACTTATGAATTAGTGAGACTCTTAAAAGAAAGTAACATGAAAAGATGTCCAAGATGTTTTTAAAACATAAAAGTAAATTGTAGAATTCTATGTTAAATATCCATCTACTTGGACTGAACAAATATTTTCTATGCTTATACATGTAGAGAACATTTTTGCAAGGATCTATAGAAAATGGTCAACAGGAAGTAGAATATTAATGAAATTAGGACAGTGGGAGTCCTTTACTCTCCATCTTATAATCTGCTGTGCTGAAATTGTGTGCCAGAAGCTTGCAATAATGTTATGATTTTAAAAAAATATACTATGTAGTCCTCTTCAACCATACACATAGATGAGTGATAAAAATATATGGTGAATGCTTAATTTTTTTTAGTAATTACAGTAAGGGGCCAGGGAGACAGCTCAGTAGGATAAGCTCTTGTTCGGCAAGCACAGGGTCCTGAGTTCAATCCCTGGTACCACAATAATTAATAATAATAATAATTACAGTAAAAGACATAGCTCATTCATCCCCCCCTCAAAATACTTCCTTATGCCTCAAATACTCTTATCCCTTTATTCTTGCCACTTTCTGAAAGAGTTCTGGAAGTTCTCTTTCATGAGTGTCTCTATGAGGTATGATAAAAATACACTGAATGCTAGTGCTGAGCACCACCTGATGGACAGGGAGGTTCGTGAAAACATGACTGTCTGTCCTCATCCACCTATTCAACAGACCTGGCACTGAAGGACTTCTGGCTGTGCTTCAAAATCAAAATGATCATGATAGATAAGTGTTTTGGGTTTTGAATTGATCCAGGACATCAGTGAAGCCACAACAGCGTAAGTAAAGAAATTTAGGAACGAAAACCTCCAAAACTGCTTCAGAAAGTGGCAGGGATGACAAAAATAAGTGTGTGTGCGGAAAAATGAACTATTTTGAGGAGAACTAATGGCAAATATGTGTTTTGCTATACTATTTTTTTGATTTATTTATTCACCTATGTTTTTTCCATTCTATAATCTTCTAGTTTTATGATTTGTTCACATATGAAAAAAAAAAGCTTTCAAAAAAGAAACTGCAATTTTAGCTCTCGAATACAAAATTAACATTCTCAGAAAGAATGAAGTAGGATTGTTTTGGATTTAAGCCTTTTGAGTGTTGCTCTGGACATTTTTTATATCAGTAACATCAGAAAAGCACTAAAAAATGTAAAATCAATTCTGTTAAAGAATGATTGGAGGTGAGTAAATGAATGCAGCACAGATCTACCTTTAAGATCCTTGAACACAATCTACTGACGTGAACTGAGAGAAACGTTCAAACTTTGGGTTCTTCATGAGAGTCAGATTTCCACAAAATCCCTTCCGCTACCCAAATTCTGACCTAGGGCGCTTCATCACACAGCCCTCACTTCTGCCTACCATTCAACCAGCATCTTGTCAAATCTGGCTGCAAGATTAAGTTTTCCGATTCACAATTCAATATTGTAACCCTAAGGATATAAGATCCAAGGCGGAACATTGTTTTTAAAAAAAAATGGATAAAATTGTTTCAGCCCAGAGACCAGTTTGCCCTGACGGTAATGATGAATCATTGGGACTGACACTAAGTGAAATGAGGTTGATGTTCTTGGCTTTATTCGTGCGCATTAAGCAGCATTTTACATTTGTCCCCACTCTCAACCTCTTAGAAAAAAACAGTTGAAAAAGTCTTTATTATTATTATTATTATTATTATTTAAGGCTTATAAAATTAAGTGGCTTTGTAGGAAGTAAACTTGGCTGTTGTCTAGTTCTTGTTCCCGGCTCCATCCCTGCCCATGCTGGGCTCTCATTCTTGAGATACAGAGCCAAAGAGCTAAGAGAGATCTCTTAGGGCTGGCCACATAGCTCAGCAGATTAAAGTGCCTACAAGCAGGTGCAGAGACTGGGGGTTCGATCCCCAGACCTCCCACGTCGGCCCTACTCCTGGGGCGCTCTGAGACAGCAATTGAGACTGGGTGTGGTGGTGCGCACCTGTAATCCCAGCTCTTGGAGGCTGTAAACAAGCAGATCACTACGAGTTCTATCTAGTAGTGAGACCCTCAACTCCCTGTAGACCCTTCTCTAAAAAATAGAGATCTCCTCTTAATTTCAAAGATCTTCAACATTAGTTAGTGCTTCCAGTATGTCAGCCCAATTTTTGCCTCACACTCTCACCATAAAGCATTTCATTAAATTAAAAGAAATTGTTCTATAGATTTGCTTTAAATCTCTATAAATGATGCATTTTAGCCACGCACATACCTTATAATCTCAAGCACTCTGAAAGGCTGAGGCAGGAGAATCACAAATTCCAACCTAGCCTTGGCAACTTATGAATTAGTGAGACTCTTAAAAGAAAAAAGAGGGCCGGGGAGATAGCTTAGTGGCATAAGTGCTTCCCTGGCAAGCACAAGAGCCTGAGTTCAATCCCCGGTTCCACCAAAAAAAAAAAAAGAAAAGAAAAGAAAAAAGCTAGGGATATAATTCAGTGTGAGAGCCCTGATTCAATCCCCACTACAACACACACACACACACACACACACACACACAAATACACACCCGACATGTACGCACAGAAAGCATTTTGGTCCTTTTAAGAATTTGCCAGTGTTCTGATCAATGCTAAAAAAAGAAAGATCTGTTAACAGATATTTGATCTTTTTGAAGTATAACTGTTACTTTATATTTTTCAGTGTGAGAGCTGGTGCTGACCTCTTACAATAAATTCTAATTGTTCATTAGAAGTCAAAGTCATAAAATATCCAGAGTCAACATCACAGTAAGCCTCAGGAATAATAATTAGTATAATAAGCTGTATGAGTGCAGTAGTCAAATTCTTGTTGCAAAGCTCCAAAG
The DNA here is from genome assembly GCA_002564305.1 of Octomys mimax. Lineage (NCBI taxonomy): Eukaryota > Metazoa > Chordata > Mammalia > Rodentia > Octodontidae > Octomys > Octomys mimax. Next base: position 15,430 of record NDGM011167818.1, on the reverse strand, counting down.
ATTTTTTTAAAGTATTCTTTAATTTTGAAATTCATGAATGTCACAAATGCTGAGAATGTTTCTTTTCCTTTCAGATTTATTTTCCCTTTCTTGTCCTAAAGTGTGACTTCATGGCTTGTTTCTGTGACCTCAGTTGCTAGCAGAGATGAAGAGAGCTTATGAAATAACTTAGCAAAAATACTAGCAACAGCAGCCAACGTGGCCGTGGGGGTCCTGCTCCTGGTCTGCTAGGTTTTGCTGAGCGTATGTCTCTCTTTGCAGAGTCCTTTTCTGCCTGTGCAGCCTACGAAGGCTCACTTGTCACTTATTTCTCAGCACTCTCACTCTGGATTGTGATGGAAAAGGAGGAATAGTGAGTGGAGAAATGACAGGAACCAGATGCCATTGTAGGGCACTTGAGGGGTTCTCTTTTGCAGCAAGCGACCCCCACATGTATTTGCATCTTTGGTTATCAGAAATCAAAGCCATAAAATATCCAGAGTCAACATCACAGTAAGAAGGGAGAGCTGAAAATTGTATGGGTATCTCTTCCTACTGTACTAATCTGCCCCCAAGGAGAGAAAAAAATGAATAAAAATAGGTGAAATTTAGAATATCCTGTGGATCCTCAATTTTTCCCTTGGTCTTCTGATTCAAAAAGTACCTCAGAGGAGAGTTGGGGTATAGTGCACCCTGAATCAAGGCCAAGTAGCAACAGCTAATCTCTGTCTGGTGAAGAAAGAGTCCTTCAGATCATGGAGCTTTTAAAGCTTGTAATAAAACAAAAAGCTATTTTCTGAAGATCAGCTAACTTGAAAAATAAAGTGTTTTAAAACCTAGAGGATTTCTTTTAATACAAATAATCAAAAATGTTTTCAATTATTCTACTGCTACTTAAACAATGCTTTCATATTTGGAAAACATATTAATTTTGAAATAATATGATCATTTATAAGTGGGATAAAGAAAATAACATAAGCATAAGACAAACCAGGAATTAGCTTATCAAATAATAATTAAGTGATTTTTGCCACAATTAGTTCACACTGTAGAATTGGGAGAAAAGACCAAGAAAATAACAGAGGGACAAATTAATCTTTACTGAAATGTAATGATGGCGCCTTACACACACTGCCTTTTTTAAATTGAGACTTAGAAGAACTGTGTAAAAAGTGAAGCTAGTTCAATCTTGATTATAATTTTGGGTCAGTTTAGGACAATAATTGGTCTCAATGGAAAAAATGCTACATGTGCTCCTAAAACAAGACTTGGCTCAGGAATTTGTTGTGTTGGAAATGCATTTCAACTACAGACAGAAAGGAAGAAAGGAAGCAAGGAGGGGTATAAGGAAAGGAGGGAAGAATGAAAGGGAAGAAAAGAATATATATGCTGGTTTGAGATTATATTTAGAATTGCTAATATCTCCCACCTACATGTTTGGCCAGAAATACAAATCAACTTAAAAGTTGTTTAATTTGGATTTTTCTTTCGGTATTAAAGTTGCAGTCAATATTTATCCTTTCACACAGTTTCTTTAAATCTCACCCTTCTATATTTGTATTTTATTTCCAGCTCCACTAGTTGATCAAGTGTAAGAAAAGAAACAAAAGCTTGTACAATATCATACTGCAATTTAAAAGTGAAGTTTTCAATATTTTGAGGTGTGTTAAATTTAACTTTGGTAAACAAACACCAAAAGAGGAAGGTACATTAAACTATTCATATCAGACAGTTAACAGAACAAAGTGAAATCTGAGGAAGAAATGTCTTTTTTTTTTCATTAACCCGTAGAACAAGTACCATAGGTTTTATACCTGCAGACTTCTAACACAAGCATTCATAATTAAGACTTACAGCAACCTCTCTAACTATAACAGAAATAAAACTACAAAATCTTCAAGTCCTTAAACACTGAAAATGACACATGAAAAGTACAGGAAGTGAGTTTCCTTAACTAAACTTAGAAATGAAAAAAAATAATTTTAATGTAATGGTTGCTTAGTAATATTTTTAACATTATGGTACTATACTAATGCAAATATATTAATAGTATTAGTGTGATAAAGAATGTTATACTAATAGGCAAACTGATTTTAGAATTTAACTACCTCTTTCAATTTAAAAATTCCAATAATTCAAATTGAATACCTCTGACAAAATACGAAAAAGTTAACATCAAATTTACATACAATGAGTGAAATATTAAGTGAAGCAATTGAAGCCACCTGGAAATTCATGGTAGAAATTCAATTTTAGTGAAGCTCACACTTAGCAAAGAAACACTAGCACTGTTCTGCAGTCAGAAATAATAATCCTTGATTAATTCATATTTTTCTGGTACACTACTAATCCATAATGTCAAGGGGAAAACACTCTCAAATCCATGCAGTAATAATTTCACTCCCCTAAAATATAGAAATTTATAGAAGCAATATGTCAGTTTCAGAAAAGAAAGGGTCATTCAAAGCCACAAAAATTACTTTTTTTGAGTATATTGCAGTCATGCTTAGCATATTTAGAACAGGTGTAGCTTAATCCCACAGTCTAATTTTTATATACAGGGCATATAAATCGGTCCTAATAGTCAATTTGCAAGTGCAGTTCTTATTCTCTGCCTGGGTCCCCTCTCCTTAGGTGACCTCTGCCTCACTTCATACTGAGTAAGTCCTAGATAAGCAAAATATTGCTAAAGCTACATTGGATATGTTCTGGAACAAGAGAGGTTCTAAAGAAATGTAACGTAAAGACTTAATTGGTCTGACTCAAATATTTTTGTGCTTTAGCATCAAAATACAAGAGTGAGAAAATACACACTGAGATGGTTTTGCAATTCAAATGTACCTGCAGTTTCTTGTAGTCGCTCCCAACTCCTTGTCACACTACTGCATACTGTCTTGATCTGCATTAACTTCTCCATATATAATGTAACATACTTTAAATTGTCTAAATCTACCTTTCTTTCCAGCACAGGGAGAGAAATTGCAACACTTTTGATTGCGTGTCTGATGCCATTAGAATATGGAATGCTCTCCTTACTCTTCTACTTGTGCTTTAACAGTGTCTACTTGAAGCACTTTTATCCAGCTGTGTTTCTCCTTTCCTAGCAAAGTCATGGACATGCTTGATAGATGTTTTTATCTAATTTGACTCATCTGTTCTTTTTATTACCATCTAATTTAACATCCTCTGTTCTGAGCTATTTGCAGGTCAGTCTGTGGATCTATGCAGCCAGCTCAAACCCTCAGGCCTGCATTTCCTGATGCTAAGCTGACCATGTCCTCCTAGGGACCAAAAAGCCAGAAGGAGCATTGCACATAGTGACCTGTTTGTGTGACATGAGGAAAAGACAAACAAAAACAAAAATAGGAGATCTGCAGTGATGATGAAAAAAAAAACTTTAATGGCCAGAAAAGAAGGAAATACAAGCCTTCATTTTGAAATGGTATTCAAACCTGTGGCTCTGAAGGTCCTATTTAGTTGCAATTAATTTGTAAATCGTCTGAAGAATAAGAATTCATCGGGTGGCTCCAGGGGTTAGGAAGTTGCTGCAGATACCTGCTATCAAAAATCCAGTTTGATTTCCAAATTTGTAAGAATGATCCAAGTTTCTTGATCTTGATGTAGTAGGCAGGCGGTTTGTTCTCAGTGCTAGACTGCTTAATTGCTTGCTTGAGGGAAGGAAAACCCTGGGGGAAAGGTATAGATGAGCAATATGTACTCTGCAAAGCCAGTACCAGCTGGAGCCGGGCCAGCAACACAGGCCAGTCTGCCCTCCCTTTCCGTGGAAGGAACTGTGGACATCTGATCCCAGAGGTGAATGAAAAAACCTAAAGATCATATTTCGTGGGAATATTTCATTGTTCTGAATGGAAAATGGAACTACAAACTGGTTATGGGCTTCTCCAAGCCAAAGCCGTTCAGGAACACAGCTCAGAATGGAGGGAAAATGGACAAAAGGTAATTATTTTAATATAAATTGGAGAAGGAGAAAACATGACCATCTACATTGTCAAATGGGACTGTTCACACCTGCTGAGTAAGTGTGGCCATATTTAAAGCAAGACTATATTTAAATCAAGAAATGAAAATTAACCACCCCTTTCTAGTTATGAATGACTCCAAAGCAATAAAAATGATTTTCTTTTCCTTATTGCAAGAAATAAACAGTTGAGTGTTTTTATCTATACTGTAATAATTGAATTAATTACAAACATGTACATCACATTTTATTTACAGATACAGATTTAATTTACATTTTCTGACTTTCATATGTATGAAATGTCTTTCCATTTGAATGTGTATGATGGTGTCTTTCCATTTGAATACTTAGTCTATTTCAAATAAAAAACAAGCACCCCATTGGTACATTCTTAGCACCCTTTTTTTACATGTTTCAGAATAACAGTTTTTAAATTTACTATCTTGACAGTAAATATGAATTCTTAACAAATGATTTATGAGAAATTGCATCAGAAAACATAGGGCCACTTTGATACTACTACTTATAAAGTATCCTTACCATGTCATTAACATATGTTGTTCTTTAACATGTGGAGCCTTAAAAATTTAGAGTACACACCAAATTCAGAGCTAGACATAATAATTGATTTAAAATACTGACAAATTTGAAAGTAAGTCTAGTATCTACAAAATATACACATTCTTATTTTAAGATATACGCCTGAACCTTTTACAAGTATATACCTTTACAATTGATTTCCAGTGCTGAACTTTGAATAACAAACTAGAAGTGTCTCCCTTGATTTTTCACCAGAAATATATACAAAAGGAAACACTATTTCTTATTTGGAACTGAAACAGAATAATTTTGCACAGTATCAACTATCCTAAGCATGTCATGCGAGGAGCGAACATGAAACTGAAGGAAAGTTTTATTAAACAGGACAAAACAGATGACAGTGCCTCGCGTTTTATTTATACACGAAAAGGTCATCTTCTTTAACAGCTATTTATTTAATTCCCTGCACCACAATTATTTTAGCTCTATTTGATACACTTGTTCATCAGCAAATGCACCAGAGCAGGGGATGCTAGTAGCAAAGTCAGTTTACATATTTTCTCAGACAAATGCACACTCTGAGCCATCGCTCTATGTAGTCCGATAGAACAAAAACCGACTTGAAAGTTTCTAGAAAATTTTTTTTCTCTCGAAGCAAATATCTACTTCTTTTAAAATACTGTGAGCCTGTGGGAACATGGTATTATATATCTGACATTTTCCATCTAAAAATACATTATGAAGCATACTGGTATTAATAAACCATGTGCTTTCGGAACCCTGAAGTGCCTTGCTATAATTTTATGGAAAACAGAGCTAGATGGTATATTTTCCACCATGCTATTAACATATAGCAAACACATTTTATGTCATCACTTTGCCAGCTTGTCTTGACTGGAAAGTGGACAGAGAAGAAAAAAAAAACTTTTAAGAGTTCATAAATATTTGTAACCATATCTTGATTTGTGAGTTACCAATTCTTAAGCATAGATAACTTACACAAAATAAGTCCTAGATACATTATCAAAAAAAAAAAAAAATCTATGTTCCCTTTTCCCCACCCCACCCCCATCCCAGAAAAATCAGCCCCTCTGCAGCAGGGTGCTACCATTCCTTTCCCAGCCTCAGTTATTGGAAGGCAAATGAAAATACAACGATCCTTTCCTCTTCTCATTCAGCTTCCAATGCAAACATTTCAACCCGAACATAAACTACCGTTTCCACAGAAGGCACCAAACACAGACAGTCGGACTCACTGACCCATTTGGAAGACAAAGACGACAGAACAGGAGCGCTCTCAAAACCAGCTCGTGAGGCCTCTCAGAGACATTCTTCTGGCATTTCATCGCAGCAGCCCCAGAGCAGTTCACCTCCCTGGATACAGGGCGGAGGAACTAAATAGAGCTGTTTATTAAAGCTGTTGTGCTGGATTGCATTAGGACCCGCAAGCAGACCACCTGGACCTCTCAGATTGTGGCAGTGTTTAATTTGCTGCCTGCCCCTCCGCAGCCGCCAAGACAGTACACTTCTAGTACATTTAGCAAGCTCAGTCACACATTATCGGGGTTAGAAGTCAAGGCACTTATATTTATGTATTTATATTTTCCATATGGAGAGAGAGGGAGAAACAAGACTATAGACCAAATAAAAATACGGAGCAGCACTAGGAAAATTGTAACTACCTCCTAGCAAGCATAACACTTTAGGCTCTTCACATGCTTGGATTTCTTTCAAAAATCACAATCTAAACAGAAAAAATAAATTCTGAAAATGGATTTTCCTTATTCATTCAGACCAAATCATCAATTAGATACGTTCTTTGGGTTTGTTGTTGTTGTCGTTATTTTAGTTTTTGTTTAAGAGCAGCACATGGAAGTTTTCAGCTGAGGTTTCCTGGCTAGATTTAATGGGGTGCTTTTTTTTCTATTTTTTCTTTTTTTTTTTTTTTGCCTTTCGCACTTTCAGCACTACGCTGGCAGGTAGCTGAAGAGACACATAGAAAGATGGAGCAGTAAATATGAATTATGTGAATCATATGGTGAGACCCTCGTGGAAAAAAGGGGAGCTGAGAAATGGCTGACTCCATACCTGACCAATTACAGCTTGCAGGGTCCCTGTGTCCCGCTGCGCTGGGAGATCGCAATCCATCATATATTGTCTTTGAAAAGGAGAATGGGGGTTTCTGGCAAGCATCTGTCAATCAACTTCTGCACTCACAACCATCACCAAAAGCAAGGGGGAAAAAAAGTCAAGCTGCTCCACCAAACAGGATGAAACTGTCATGTGACCTCCGGCAGACACGCACACACACATTCACTACCTCCATAGAGCGTAAGAATTTTCTGTAGATATGAAATGGCATTGACAAATATCCAATACCAAGTAAATAAAGTGAGACAAACAGCTATTCACTGAACACAGCGCATGGGCTGTAATCTTTGGCTAACGGTTTAACAAACCCAGGAGGATTTCTTTTTAATGTTCTTGAAATCTATGTTTAAGACAAAAAACAAAATATTAACTATTTCATGTGTGTGACAATTAAAGCATTGGTTGTCATCATAGAAATTTTAAAAAATTGAAATCATTATTCTATTTCTCTTAAGCGGTCCCTAACAATCTTATTTTCCAAATTTCTAAATGACCTTGTGACAATTTGCAGTAATCTGTGCAATTTTACACGAAGCCACCTTTAGAGAAAAATTTGAAATGTTAACTGTCACATGACAGCGACACCCTAGTATTTGTTGACTGAAAATGCATACATACAATTATATGTATAAACTGTGATGACCATTCAAATATAAGATATTCAAAGTGTGTGAATACTAGTCTGTAAACTTTTCATCTTCTGAAAGGTTAGAAAATGATTGACTTGAAAACCATCTAAGGTACTGACAAATATTTTAACTCTTTTCATTTAATTTAACTGTTTGATCCTACAGACTAGGAAAGATTGTTTATGGATTATTCTCAGAAATGAGCATAACCTTTTTAACCCTTTCAAGATTAAGTTCAGAGCCTGACTTTGAATACAGCCTAACAGATATTGCAAAGTTGTCCTCTGAAAATCTAGAATAAAAAATAGTACCCATTAATTTGGTGGCATCATCCTGCATCTGGCCACTTTTAGAAGTAAGGTTCATTAGTACATGCTCCCTGCATGCCCAAAAAACATTAACGAGCAAATTTTGTGTTATTAAAATGGGGATTTTCCCCCCAATAATCCAAACTAATGTTGAGCTTGAGAAACAGAGAAGTTAAGAATAGTTAATATAGAATATATACTATTATGTAAATTATCATATTGTGTAATATACATTGAAAAATAATTAAAAGGAAGTTCAGCAATAAAAAATAAAAACATTCTTGAGTGTTTTGAAAAAAAAGCTTCTGGCAGAGGAGATAGCTCAGCAGTATGAGCTCCTGCCTGATAAGCACAAGACACACACGGGTTCGATGGTGTTGCATGCTGGCTCCACTCTGAGCCGGTCACCCAGACCTGGCATGGGGATGCACGCCTCTAATCCGAGCGCTGAGTAGGCTGAGACGGGAGGATCACTAGGAGTCCCACCTCTATACGGAGACCCTGTACCAAAAAGTTAATTACTTAATTAATTAATGAAAGAAAAAAGCTTTAAGCCGAAAAGAAAGTATTGAACTTCTACAGGCTTCTCATTAAGAGTTGCCTGAGAATAATACACGTGCGCGAGCGTGACCGCACACAGCATACACACACACACACACACACACACACACACACACACACCCAATGTCTCTCAGCAAAAGAAACCGTGCACCAGCTCTGCAAGGCTAGAAACCCTCTCCGTCTGTGTCCCCCAGACTCCAGCCCGGGAATTCCTGCAGTCGCCCCAGATCCGGATCATGATGGGGACTCAGGGACGCGGACCGCCTTGGGGACCAGCGGGCTCGAGAAAGGCAGACTCGCGCCCGGGCTGGGTGTCGCCTCCCTAGTATCCTGCTGTGCAAACAAGGGCGACCCGCGGTGGGGCCACAGCAGGGACAGTCGCGGAGGCGGGGCGGCATCGGCCAGCGGAGCTGCGCCTGGCTTCTGGGATTCTGGCGGGACCCACTGCCCAGCCTGGAACGCCGCGCGCCGCAGCGCGTTCCTCTTGAGAACGCGTCCTTGGCGGAGGGGTGGCCGGCCCACAGCTGCTGCACGCTTTGGTGCGGTCTGTAGTCCCACTGTCTGCCACCTCAATTCCCAAGGCTCTGAGCTTGTTGTGTGTCTCCCGCGTGTCTCCCCACGGAGTCGGGAAGTGAAAAGCTGGGGGTGGGGCATAGGCAGGGGCACAAGACTAGTTGCTTATCTGTTTGGGTCACTGATTTTCTGACCTGTGTTAACTCGGATCATTAATTAATAATCAACACCTGTGAGGGCCTAAGCCAGGCCTGTGAATTATAAATTCTTATTATATCAGTCATTACATCCTCAACCACCCAGTGAGGCACGGGCGATAATATCCATTTCACAGAAGAGGATGGAGAAGAAAAGAAAACACTGCTTAAGAGGAACAGAAACATGACGCAAGCCGTTGTGAACCTCAAACGGAACTTTTTAACTAATAGCCCTGAAACCAGAGTCAAGTAACTTTCAAACTAATGGCGCTCATATGTGAAGCCTTCATTCATTCAACAGGTATTTATGAGGCCTATACCAGGTGCCAAGTTCTATACGAAGCGCTAACGATACAGCAAAACAATACGACTGCTTTAAAAGGCAGAATAGAAGGAAACTAAGCGTGCTGAGATGTGTCTGTGGGGACTGATTAGATTTGATTCTAGCTGATAGAGGATACTCGCTCTGTTTTTAGGCATCAGAATGTGCAGGAGTCTCCTCCATCCAGGACCTAGAGTTCACCATAGTCTTGGTAAGCACAGCCTGAGTCTCCAGCTTCTTGTCTGATGCCAACAATAATAATTCACGAGGATTCGGGGAGAGGACCTGATTCAAAGAAGCTTCTTGCATTATCCTCTGTAGCCGCTCAATGAGCGTGAAGTTTCTTTCATCGAGGACTGGCAAATCCGGCTGAGGAAAGGAGGACACCTCCATGCAGGTGGTGCAAGGATTCAAGCTGTGATTTTAGCAGAAGGCAGCTTCTGTTTGGAACAGGAGACAGCAAGGGGCATGAGCAAAGCCCTCTGCTCCTCAGTCCTGGTGTGTAGCGGACACATGTAAGATCTGAGTAAAGGACAGCCAATGGGCGAGAAGAGGGCCAGGTCAACTACCATTCCCTTTCACTCCCACTACAGAATTTAGAAAATGAAACTCCTTAAGTGTAAAACTCACAAGACCACCCAGCTCCCTTTCCTCCATCAAATCAATAGAATTGGGCATTTTAGGGCCTCTAAGGCTCCCTCCCCCACCACAAAGACGCTAGACTCACTCATTGCTAACACAGGCCATGTGGTATACAAAGACAAAATGTAACAACAGGTCCCTCGGAATCACCACTATATCTCCAAGCCTGGCTTCTCAGGATAAGGGTGCCCTTGATTTCTTAGCATTAAACTACAAAGGGCACAAGAGATACAAGCAGTACTAGGAACCAACACAATGAAAATTTGGATCACCTCTGTCTTTGCATTCAGTGTATATTTTGCAGTGTTTAAGGGTGAGAAGAGAGAGCATAGCTAGATGCTTCTTCTACGCAAGGGCCGGGAAAAAAAATATATGGCTATTTCAACAAAAGTTGCTAATGGGCTGGTGGTATAGTTCAGCATAATAAGCACTTGCTTAGGTAAGCTCAGGGGCCAGGGTTCAATCCCGGGCCCCGCCCCCGGGTGCACTGAGCTGTCCATGGATGGAGTCTGGGCGTGGTGGCATATGCCTGTCATCCCAGCAATAGGGAGGCAGAAATCAGGAGGATCACTACGAGTCTGAGCTGCATAGTGAGACCCTGCACCAAAGGAAAAATAATAATAGTAATAATAATAAGTTGCTACAAGACTGCTACTCCTGGGCAATTTCTCTTAAAAGCTACCAATACGGGGTAGGTTTACCTGAATTCTATGGGATCTTTTTTCTTTCTTCTGAGATCTGTCTTATCTCTCTAGTTGAATTTGTTCTTTTCTTTGTTTGCAGTATTAATTTTTTTTTGTTCATTTGTCTGCTACTCCTTGGTTTTTCACACTTTTTTTATACTCATTTTTCCTGGTCCTAATAGATTAATCTTACCCTTTCCCAGCTCTTCTATTTGTTTGGGTTTTGTGTTTGTTTGTTTCAGATCTCCACTTGACCCCAGCCTTGGCCCTCAGGAAGCATGGTGGCAGCACTCTCTTCATCATGTGGTTCACCATTCTGCTAGTTGGCATCAAGACGCTTTTGAGGTACATGTGACAACCAGGTCCCAGACGGACAAGAGACACCAGAGTGGAAGCAGAGGTACAAGGTCAGGTCTCCTCACTTCCCTTCCCAAAGCTTTTAGTTTGCTCCTATCCTTCCTTTCTCAGGGTCACTTTTTCTTAGAATTTTATGTTTCAGCCTCAACCTCTGGAGTGATTCCTTTTTTCTCTATTTACCTAAAGCAAGAAAGAAAGAGAGAGAGAGAGAGAGAGAGAGAGAGAGACAGAGAGACAGAGAGACAGAGAGAAACAGAGACAGAGAGAGAGAGAGGCATGCACTACATTTTTGTCTAGACTCAAGTTTTGCAGTGCATTTCTCTAGAATGGTCTTTTCAACCACTATTAGTTTCCTTAAGCACCATTAGATGGCTTTGACTTCCACAGGACATTGACCAATATAAATAATCTCTACCCTGGGATCTTTTGTTGTTGTTATTTTCATATTTCTGTAGGGTTGAGGACAGGAAAAAATACCAAAAGCAGAATGATTATTTTTAAAAGCAGAAGAAAAGAGGACAGAAATACCAAATGTGTCAACATCCAGGGACTGCAGAATTGAGAGGGGCTTGATGATACCCAGCCCGGGCATCTATGATTTACAGTTTTCTACAGCATAATTTGGGAACACTGTTTTTTCCCTTGAGAAATGATGACAACATATTGCCTTTAAAATGAACAGCTGAGAGGTTCAAGAGTCTGTAAACTCTGGCCAAAGAAGACTTGAGAATATACCAATGCTTTATTTGACCCTGTACTTCATCATCTTTTCTATCAGGTGACCATATCTAGGACAAAACCGGAATATCCCTGGGCAGGAACTAATTGTTTCTTGATTTCCAGTTGCCTCTTGTATAGAATGCTCTGGTTACAGTTACACATTTTGTTCCTCTAGAATCTGTTGCTGCTATCTGTACATACTCAGGAACAGTCACTGAAATAAGTGCTCCTGGGCTTAGCTACATTTTTTTTTTGACAATTTTGGCTTCTACGACTCAGTGCTAACAGGTGACTTCTGATGAAACTCGCCAGGTGGACAGATACACAGTCTGCTTTTTCACAGCCTGAGGACACAGGAGGGCATTTGCTTCTTCACTTCATGGTGATAGCTCCACGTGGCTGAAAAAGCTAAATATTTTTTTTTAAATTTCTGCTATCAATAGGTTCACAACACTTATCCACAGTTCATTGTTTGGATGACTTTTTTTTTTTTTCTTTTTTTTTGCGGAACTGGGGATTGAACTCAGGCCCTCACACTTGCCAGGGAAGTGCTTATTCCACTGAGTCATTTCCCTGGCCCCGACAAATGTTTTTAAAAGGATATCTGAACAGCATCAGGTTCGTTTAAAGAAAGGCACCACTCTTGGATCTTGTTTTGGAAAAGTCATTGCTAGTCTGGCTTTCTCTGTAATCATCACATTGTCATCACCAATAACAATAAGAACAGAAAACAAAAGAATAGTTCTTTACAGGAAGAATACCTGAGGTCCTTAGAGGGGACATGTGGAGGAAATACTTTTTCAAAATAATACTAAATTAAGATTTCCTGTTGTCACACTTACTTTCTGAAAAGCGTGCATGAAGTAGAGTTTTCCTGAGGCTACATGATGTGTGATCTTAGGGGATGGAATCCATGGATGCAAGCAATCAAGGCCTAAATGGAATTTGCCAAAAAAAAAAAAAAGGTGATAAAAATACACTGTGAAAGCATACATTTAAAAAATGTATTACTGTAAAAGACACACTGCCATTAATTACCCTTAAAATACTCCCTCTCACTTCAAACACAATCTTGTCATTTGTGCTACTTTCTGAAGCAGTTTTGGGAGTAATTGCTGGTGCTAAGTGCTATCCAATGGAAAAGTAGGCTCATGAAAACATGGCTCTGAGTCCTCATCTGTCTTATTCACTCGACCTGGTGCTGTGTGACTTCTGGCTCTTCCTCAAAGTCAGAATGACCATGAAAGAAACATTTGGAACTGACTGAGGATATCAAAGTAGCCACAGCAGTGCAACTGAAGACACTCATGAAAGAGCATTCCAGAACTGCTCCAGAAGGGGACAGGAATAATAGAAGTGTGTTTGCAGTGTGTCCTTTACTGTGATGCAACTATGTAAATTTAATGATGTATCATATTTTTCACTCACACCTCAGACAATTGCATGTCCCTTCTCGGTAGTTATTTTGTTTGGGGAAAATATAATTATGTCATAAAATATTATTCATGCAATTTAATTTTTGAAGCACCTTAGTAAATAAGCACTTCAATTTCTGTTTTAATTTTTAATATTATGACAAAACCAGAAGCAGGTGGTGTTAGTAACTAATTTTATATAATGATGCAAAAAGATCCAAAAAATAAAAGTCAGAGAACTGCAACAATGATCAATTGTTTACTGTTTGTCATGCATTATTCTAAGCACTTCACTTTCATTAATGCATTAATCCTCAGGCTGATTCTAAAATTTTTTTATCTACAGATGAAAATGTACTGATAGAAGCATTGAATTGAACATCATAAATGCTCAGCTCCTTAAAGATGAACTCACCTAAAACAGTTTGCACATGTGAAAATTGGGATATGCAATCCCTCCTGCGTAGGAAAAGTATAACAGTTGTTTAAAATTTAAAGATATTTTTACAGAATGTACATCTGTGATCAGCATCAAATCTACATCCCAGGAAATCAAGAGTCTGTAGGGACAGTCATAGGTCTCAAAGTAGCCACAGCCATTCTTTCTGGGGTGACATAAAATCCCAACATTGTCTAATTTGCATTGCTCAAGTGGTCCATGATATAGAACTATATCATGGAAATATATATATATATATATATATATATATATATATATTCAATTTGTATTTCTTCCTCTTAGAAGTATGTGTTAATCTCACTTTAAATTTGGGATGGTATAATTCTTTTCAATTTTTATATGTTCTAAATATTAGTCCTTTTTCTGAGGGAGAACTGACTAAAATTTTTCCCACTCTGTGGGTTGCCTTTTCACTATGTTGATGACTTTTTTGCTGTGCAAAAGCTTTTTAATAGATGAGATATTAGTTGTTGATTCTTTGTACTATTTCTTACATGCTTAGGATTATTTATGACATCTTTGCCCATACCTATATCTATTTAATAATAAGTCAAGCTCTTGATGACTTCCATACTTAAAATGTCCTACGTGATAACTTTTGGCAAAGTGTGGGGTAATGAAATTCAAGGAGGGTTAAAAACTTTTAGGGATAATGAATGCATTCATTATCTTGATTTTTCCAAACTTAGCACATGTATGAAATACATAATGCATTCGCTGTGGGGAATTGGAATATATGCATACCCAACCTCAATCCTTTTTACTTTCCCTCACCTCTCTCGCATCTCTCCCACCTCCAGATCCTCTTGCCATCTCCGTAAGGTATACCTCCCTGTTTCCTTCCATCTCTCTTGTATTTTACTCTTTAAATTGTTTATGCTTTATCATATAAGAGAAACTATGGGGTAAACTTCTGTTGTGATGATTGTTCTATGGGATGCTTATGTCAAAACATATCAGATGATGCTCAACTAAAATGTCACACAAGACATGTAAGCTTAAATATCACCTGAATTTTCTTATATAAATATTCCAAAATTTCAATAAATTAAAGCCAAATTATAGTTACACAATCAGTATGATAGATCTTTTGGAAAAGAAAAGGGAGCCAAGAGATAGAAGAGAGAAGGAAAAGAGAAGAAGGGCATGAAAAAAGAATTAAGATGCAGTATATACATTAAACAATGTTTGAATAAGTAATTGAATAAAAACTTGTAGTTTCTTTAAGGTAACCTCTTCAAGGTAACTATACCTTTGGACCTAGTAAATCTTATTTTTGACAGCTTTATTAAGATTTAATTTTAAGACATATTTTTTAAAAATTTTATAAGTACATGTTTGTACTTATAAGCTATAAGCTGTAAAAGAGAAACTGTCATCATTATATACACAAACGTGCTTATAAAAATTTTTAAGAATCTGTCTTAGAATTAAATTTTAATAAAGCTGTCAAAAATAAGATTTACTAAGTCCAGAGGTATAGTTACCTTAAAGAGGTTACCTTAAAAAAAACTGTAAGTTGTTATTCAATTACTTATTCAAAAAGAATTCTTCCAAGCCTATTACAAGATGCATACTATGTTAGGTGCTAACTCCACACTGTGGTAAAGATTAAGCACTTGACAAATCTGAGATACATATTCCCAACCAGCTTGAACACTCCTGGTACAATCAGATCTTCACCAAACCAGCCTTGAAAGAAGTATCTAAATTAATAATAATCTAAATTATCTAAATTATGATAAATATTATAAAGAAAAATAGAGTACATGTCAGGCTATAATACTCTTCTTTTATTTTTTATAATTTTATTGAGAAACAAATAGCAATGAGACAGTTTCAAAACCAATTAGTAGGACAGTTTCAATAATTAATACATTGCATACTCTTATCTTCTTAGTGGTTATTTAGAGTACAAGATGCAGACATGATATCCTGTCCACAAACACTATTAGTACAAATCTTTCTATTCAT